>VMOF01000220.1:10709873-10904873 GCA_011764245.1 Trialeurodes vaporariorum
TTTTGCATACGTTTAAATGGCAAAAGTGCACGGTTGCCAGATTGCACGAGCCGCCACTGGTACAGAGAGATAACGAGTGAACAAGTAAAGGAAAAGTAACAGGAAATAAGAAAAGAGAAAGACAATAAAGGATAGAAAAAGAGAGGATTAGCAAGGTGGAGGGATGGAAAAATACAGAAATAGAAGGAGAAGGTAAAAAGGAGGAGAAAATTAATGAAAAGGGAAAGGAAAAAATATTGACTGTAGTTCACTAAAATAATTGAATTTTAGTGGAGCTAGAAGGTTTTTTTTTTTTTTTTTTTTTTTTTTTTTTTTTTTTTTTTTTTTTTTTTTTTTTTTTTTTTAATAGCGATTCTTTAAAACGGTAGGGGTAATATTTGGAAATGCTATTTTCAATAATGAAACCTAATTCCCCGGAAGGTTCGGGAGATTGGGGGAAATGCTGGGGGGGGGGGGGGCAATTTCAGTTTTTCAAAAATCAACCACTGTTTTATGTAATACATATAGCATTGTTGGATGGGTATCAAAAACCTAGCGTTTTTTCGTAAATTGAAGTGTTTGATCACAATTTCTCTTTTAAGTCTTACTTTCATTCTTGCATTCGAAATACTTTTTTTAAACCCATATTATTGAAAATTCAAATATACCTCTTGAAGTGTCAAAAATAGAGGAATCGAAACCTCAATAATCTTTGATGCTTCAACTTATCTATAATTGTAAGTTGCGAGTTGCGGGTTTCCTAAGTAACTCGTATCTCTGAGAGTATTGTCAATTAAAGCTTCGCTTTGCGTGTCCGAATTAAAAGATTCAAAAATGGTTCCGTCACTGTTTGAGTCTACATAATATGTTTATAAGCTTACAATTAGAAGCAATTCTACGGAGACAACTTTGGATAATTTAAATTTATTCCCAAACCTGGGAGTTCAATAGTAATCAAGCTCAACACTAAACCATTATTTGGGATCGCAGCATCGATAACTCGCATCGATGCATTTCGATAGATGGATCTTTTTGCTGGCGCATATTAAATGACCAAATTCGACGAAGACTCTCAAGAAAAATAATGGATTATACTGCATGTTAAAAAGAAGAAAAAGAAGAAGAAAAAATGGCGCCAAAAATCGACAACCTTGTTGAGACTTTATTCGTTTATCAATGGCTTCTTTAATTGCGGTTGAACCGATAATCTAGATCCGTTTTCTATAAGTCATTCTATGCTCAATATAGGGATCCCGGATCGCGAAAAAGTGAGAATCAAAATTGGAATCGCAAAATTTTCATTGTTAATCTCTTCCAATGCGCTTATACCTCCTTCCAAAACCGCTATAGATTTCGGTGATCACAGCGAGACGGTGTCTTGAAAAATTACAATTCCGTTAATTTGAATATTTCGTTTTTTATTATTCATGCGCCTATCTAATTATCCGCAGTGAAACCAGCAAGTCTATAGGGTGGTAGAAAAGTCTTGCGCACACTTCCACCAAACCGTTTCCCTAATTAGCTCCCTGCACTCCTTTCCGCTGCTACAGCGGATCAAAGAAACTTTCCTTCTCTCTCTTTGCCCACTCACAAGGAAAGGCTCAGAAGTCGCCGCCTCCGATTTTGAAAACAATTGCACGTTAATGTAGCTAAAGTAAAACTATTAAACCCGTGTTTCTCACTTTTTGCCAATGGGCCTTCCTAAAGCGTCAGGAATTTTTTGAAAGTTGTGGAAATTCACATAAATATGCGGAACGCTCTCCGCTCGGGTTTTTACGTGAATTTCGGCAACTTTCAAAAAATTCCTGACGCTTTAGGAAGGCCCATTGGCAAAAAGTGAGAAACACGGGTTTAATAGTTTTACTTTAGCTACATTAACGTGCAATTGTTTTCAAAATCGGAGGCGGCGACTTCTGAGCCTCCCCTTGTCAGTAGCGTACACAGGAATTTGTCTTTCTCTCTCTTTCCCCATTTGAACATGTGTGTAAGAAAAGGACAGAAACAGGTGCTTGAACGTGGCTTTATCCCCTATCGCTTTCCTTTTCTATAGTACATACCCTCAAACGGGAAAAGAGCGAGAGAGACTAATTCCTGCGTACCCCATTGTTCCCACTAGAACGCGTGTGTTAGAAAATGATAGATGAGGGGGCGAAAATCCTATGACAGCCACTGATCGTTCCTTTTCTAAGACACGTGTTCTAATGGGAAATGAGAGAGAAGGATATTTCCCTGGATCCCAGTGCTTTCCGCACCCGTAAAGTGGGAGGTCAATAATGCAAAGCTAGTCTCATAAATACGACTACCTATCTTCCCTTCTTTATAGGATAAGAATGTTTCGGCAAACCGCATCTTCTCTCTCTATCTCAATGGCGAGATCAGATTCAGGACGCGTGAAATTTGACTCACCCAGTATGCGCATGTCTGCGAACTTTTATTTTATTTAAGAATTCAATTTTATCGATGTCGTCTGAAAAGCGATCAGAGCTGCCGTTTCGCGTATAATTAATGCCATTTTTCAATCCACAGATGAACCCACCAGTTGAGAAAATATTACACTGTTTATAGTTCAGCGTATAACTGTACTGCACGAAAACACTTTGATCTGTAATTTTTCTCAACCCGGTGGAAACGCCGTTAATTAATCAAAATATCCGCAAGTTTTTTTTTAGTCATCGACGACTCCATCGGTTGAGAAAAGATTGCAGGTACGAGTATTTTCGTGCTGTACAGTGTACAGTCATCCACAGAACCGAACGACTGTATAATCTTTCCTCAACTGGTGGAATCATCGGTAGATTAAAAAATACCATTAATTATACGCAAAACGGCAGCTCTGGTAAAGATGGATGCAAGTGAAGAGATCCGCGCCAGATTTATGACGAGGTTTGTGCATCGATCTTTCATAGTATTTTTTGAGATAATCGGAAGAATCGTAGAATTGCAATCAATGTATTTGTGGACTGTGGCAACGAAGCAAAATAGCAGAGTTACCATTTTTCCGATAATTATTCGATTTTTCCCATTTGACTCGATGTAAAAGTTAGTAATTTATAGGAAAATCTGGCAACGATGCAAAAGAATAGTGTTGCCATTTTTCGGATAGTTTTCCGATTTTCCCCATTTTGACTGAATGTAGTTAGTTTAATTTATAGGAAAATCTGGAAACGATGCGAAATAGCAGTGTTGCCATTTTTCGGATAGTTATCCCATTTTTCCCATTTGACTCAATGTAAAAGTTAGTAATTTATAGGAAAATCTGGAAACGATGCAAAAGAATAGTGTTGCCATTTTACGGATAATTGACCGATTTTTCTTATTTGACTCAATGTAAAAGTTAGTAATTTAAAGGAACATCTGGCAACGATGCAAAAAAACAGTGTTAACATTTTTCGGATAACTATCCGATTTTTCCCATTTGACTCAATGTAAAAGTTAGTAATTTAAAGGTACATCTGGCAACGATGCAAAAGAACAGTGTTGACATTTTTCGGATAATTGTCCGATTTTTCCCAGTTAACTCAATGTAAAAGTTAGTAATTCGAAGGAAAATCTGGCAACGATGCAAAGGAGAGAGTTGACAAGCCCACGAATGACATGACAAGTAAGTGACGAGGGAGTGTTGCGAATCGCTCAAATATTCCAATCAATCCGTGAGCCCGCCATCCTCCGCGCAGTAAGAAAGAGCGCACATTGTGATTTGGTGACTAAAATATAGCAAGTTTAAGTCACGTGAAACCATTGTTTAAAAGCTTCATCAAAAGCGGACCCTGCAATCTGGCAACTGTGAATGGGTCTGTTGCAAACTTTTGCTACTGCAATAAAAAGTGTTAATTCCAATGTGAAATCGCCTGAAAAGTCCATTGGTGGCATCATAAAGTCATGAAATACAATATTAAACTCACAAGAGACGTTTATTGAAATCCAAGATGGCGGCAAAATATCTAGGAATCTGAATGTATGCACCGCGATCATCCAAGGATTGCCAACTTTGACAACCTCACTGGAGGTAGAGGTTATGTGTTTGTTTACGTTGTGATTGGTTGTGATGGATATTGTGAGGTTGGCTATCCTTGAATGTTCGTGGTGCATGCATACAGATTGCTCAATATTTTGCCGCCATCTTGGATTTCATTAAACGCCTCTTGTGAGTTTATTATTGCATTTCATGGCTTTCTGATACCACCATTGGACTTTTCAGGCAATTTTACATCAGATTGAACCCTCTATAGCGCTGTAGCAAAAGTTTGCAACAGACCCATTCCTCCCATTAGAATTAACGCCCGAAAAACAATCGATTAGTCAAAGGGCCATGGCCCCCTGTAGAATTATGTTTGATTTTCATTCAATCAATGAGTTCATGCGGTTGTGAAAATGCTTGATCCGCCCATGGGCTACACGAATTTTTTCCAGACTCTCAGTGTTTACTTTTTAACTGCCAAAGTGTATTTTTGTTAACACTTTTGGGTGTTGTGAGCCCATAAGGTATTTTACACCTACACCTTCTGTTTTTCAAAATATCATGAGTCCTCCAAAAAAGGTCCGAATACGAAAACCAACAGCCTAAAGTACTCTACGAAACGCGTACTTTTCAATACATTTTTCAACTTAAATTTACATTGTTGCCATTTTTGGGCATCAAAATTTTTTTTTTCTAAAAATTATCGAAAATTTTGATGAGGCGATGTTTCTGGAACACGCAATGGCGGAGCTACGCAGGTATTATGGAAGATTCCTGTCTAATTCGACGTCACCTTTTCTGCGAAAACACAGAGCTTTGACTCTTAAATTAGATCGGAATCAATTCCATGATATCTGCATAGGTTTACCGTTAAGCCCGATTCTGAGGGTGAATTTTGTGATTTTTCAAGTGTGCTCATCGTCATTTTTACAGGTTTTTTTTTTTTTTTTTTTTTTTTTACCCAAGAATCAACTCTTCAATCACTAGTAGCAAAAGATTACAAGAATCCTATCGGACGAAAGTAGCTTGATGAACGTTCCTGACAGTGGCGGCTCGTGCAATGGGTCTGTTGCAAACTTTTGCTACAGCGCTATAGAGAGTTCAATCTCATGTAAAATCGCGTGAAAGGTCCATTGGTGGCACCAGAAAGTCATAAAATGCAGTATAAAACTCACGAGAGACGTTTAATGAAATCCAAGATGGCGGTAAAATATTGAGCAACCTGTATGCATGCACCACGAACATCCAAGGATAGCCAACCTCATCACAATATCGATCACACCCAATCACAACGTAAATAAACACATAACCTCTGAAGCTGTGAGGTTGTCAACGTTGGCAATCCTTGGATGTTAAAGGTGTATGCATACAGATTGCTCGATATTTTACCGCCATCTTGGATTTCATTAAACGTCTCTTGTGAGTTTATTATCGCATTTCATGACTTTCTGATGCCACCAATGGACTTTTCGGGCAATTTTACATATGATGAAACAATCTTTCTCGTTGTAGCAAAAGTTTGCAACAGACCCATTGGCAACCATGCTAATTTTCCATTTAAACCTATATGTTAAAGTATCGATATATGGGGGGTGCAATTGCACTTCCTGAGGATCGATTGTTTTACATAGGTTTAAATGGAGAGAACGCGTTGTTGCCAGATTGCACGCGCCGCCACTGGTTCCTGGTTCGATTTCGTTTTACATATTCTGTATTATATTTTTTTTTCCGATTTCCATCTGGCAACGGCGCGTGTGGGTGAGGATTAAGAGAGGGGTGCGAAAAGAAAAAGTGAGCCACTGCAAGTTGCGTCCAGTTGCGCTGTGTGCTGTGATCATTGGAACTTTTTGGATCATGTCCAAAAGGCACATAATTGCATGATTCGAGCCCCCCCCTCCACCCCCGATCGGCAGTCCGGCCGGGGACGCAGCCGTGCTAGACCACCATCAATCATCTCAAACGAGCGCCCGAGCGCCCCCAAGCCCTGGCCTACGAGAATGTTATGTTCGAAAAGAATATGTATGAGGATTTTTTCTACTCCACACACACACACATATAATACACACGCGTACTTATAGTGTACAATCAACATACACACCCACACACTCTCACACTTCAACTCATATGAACGGACGCCAACAAAAACGCGCGCAACTTCATTGTAGCCGTTATTGAAATTCCTTTTTTTTCCTTTTTTTTTTTTCTTGCCGAGAGCATACCTCCGGCCGGTGTGTCGAGTCGAGGTGGCGACACAACGCGTGCATACGCATTCCCTCTCTACTATCGGCATTGAAGCGCCTTCAATTCATGAAGTGACAATGAGGCACGCACCCATGCTTGCTCATGCAGTTTGGAATTGAAGCGCCTTCAATTCACGAAGTGGCAATGAGGCACGCACCCATGCTTGCTCAGTTTGGAATTGAAGCGCCTTCAATTCACGAGGCGGTAATGAGGCACGCATCCTTTTCTTCCTCGGTATAAGTGGCGCCTTCAAAACAAGAAGCGGCAATGAGGCAGGCACCCATTCTTGTTCAGCTTAAGTTACCGAGGAGTCGCTTGGAGTGAGCAACGGATATATGTAGCCGGCGAATCGAAATCTGCTTGCGATTTGCCCAGGCAAAGATCATTATTTATGATCAGAAAAAATGCAGATCACTTACAATGTAATCATATCGAGATTTTATTTAGCTCGTTCTAAAGCTAATACGCTAACGATCATGTTGATATCCACAGATCAAGTTTTTCGATAAATTGGTCCTCTTTTTATGAACTTTTATAGCGATCAAATATAACTATTCAAACACACTTTATCAAAAATAAATCAAGTAATCGAAACAAACGTAATCTGGTGAAACCACCCTTATGGTCATAGCTTCCTCGTATTCGCTTTCAAATGCTAATGTAAATCTCGATACAATTATTCTGTAAGTCAACATTTCGCTTGCTCTGTATTTTTTCTGATCGTAAATAAACGGCTTGCGGTTTTCATAGGCAAGCCGATTGCAATTTTCCAGCGACACATCTGAACACATCTCAATCTGAAAGAACGCACGTGTGAACCGTCTTATCGTCTGATCTGCTCTTTTTACGCTGCAATCGTGGACACAAAACGCCTTCAATTTTAAATTCGGCTATTTGAATGACAGCACCACTCTCACCTGGAATAAGCATTTGAGTAGGTATCAAACACTTTGAATCTTCGAAAGTAAATCTCCGCATTTCCACCATTTCCCACTTTTCACTAGCATCGGTCATATTCATAGCTCATTCTATACGCTAATTAAAGACAAGAGTATCGAGGAAGCAATAATCATAAATCAATGGAAATAAATAATCAAAATGCCTCCCGGCAGGCCGGTAAGATGAAGTAGATTCCATGCTTGGTTAAATCATTTTTTCACAAATTTAAATATAGGTTATCATTTTTGTTGAATTTTTCTCTGAGTTTTTCTTTTTTATTTAATCAGCTGCTCAAAATCCAAATATTATTGTGAAAAAGATTATATTACCAATAGAGAAATGTGTAATCTTAACAATGCAAGTGAGAAATAAAAGCTAGGTTATATAAGTTTTTCACAAATTTCAATAATAAATAGGTTATGTTATGATTTTCTTTGAATTATTCATTTTTTTTATCAGCTGTTCAACATTTAAATAAAAATACCCATGAGAAAAAGATTATAGTACCAAGATAGAAAAATGTGTAATCTTTATAACGCTAATGAGGAATAAATCTGAATAAGAGCAACTGATAAAACAAGAAAATAAATAAATAACGTACCTAAGCAACAGTGTACGTGTAAAACAAAGAAAGAGCAATTATACCAGTACACCATCCTTGTCTTTCACTTGTAAAATCCCATAAGAAACTAAATAGCTTGTAAAACACGTAAAACACAAGGAAAATTTAAGGAAAAGAGCGTATGAACTAAAAACATCCTCCACGATATATACTAAAATTTACGATACAAAAAAACAATTTCTTCATATAAAAACACTGCCAAAAAACCCGAAAAACACATCGCTATAACTCGCTTACAACGCAAAAAACGAAAAAATGACTCGAGTAAAAAAGCTGCGTAACAAAACGGCTAACATAAATTTTCCAAAAAAAAAAATTACTCAAAACAAACACTCCTAAAAATAAACCTCAAAAACACATTTTACGACTCAAACACGGCCCATAACGCGAAAACTAACTATCGGATTTACACCATCTTCGAACTCATCCAAGAATTAAACCCAACGAATAGTTGAGACAAATTTCAAAAATAAAAACCAAAAATTACGAACAGGATCGTGGGACATAAAAACGGTAAAACTGGCTGAAACATACATATAAACATATATATATATATACTAGAGGGCTTCGCCCCCTAGCCGCTCCGCGGCCCACCCCCCAATAGAGTGGCGCTCCGCGCCACCCTCAAAGGTGACTACGTGCCGTCTTCGTCGATAAAGGATGACCCGCGAGTTTAAATGCAGATAGATTCTCTTTTGAATCGTAATTTGAAGCAATATTAAAACCTGTAACGACGAAGACGGCGCGGGTACCACTCTGTTGAGGGGTGGACTGCGGAGCAAAAAAAAAAAAAATTACAACACAAACACAGCAAAGCGAAAAATGAACGGCTGCCAGGTTGAGTGTGAAATCTTTAAAAATGTAGACAGGTTTAAAAGTATTCTTCACCTTGCCCTACCTGACAACGCAGAGAAATAGGGGGTGGGTGCAGGATTATCCGCAACGTATTGACAGATTTATTGACGGGAGTAAAAAGAAGGTCTTCTGACGGGTGAGCCCTCTTTGTCTCATCTCAACCTTCCACACGCTCCGAATCCACCCCACCCGGACCCCCCATGGACGGATGGACCTTTTTCGTCTCGGTCACAATCTCCCAGACACTCTGCGATTCACCCCACCCCCGCTGCGATTGCCGCGGTACGCAAATTCGCAATAACTCGATTACAAATCAAGGTATCAAAATTCAGAAAATTTCGGGCTCCTTATCACATTAAAATCTATTATCATGCCAAGTTACAGCGTTGTAACATAAATAGCAACGTCCGTAGAGTCTGGAAACACATTTTTGAACATTTTTTGAAAAAACGTCTCAAAACTCGAAAAAATATAGGGCTTATCAGATTATACTATAGTAAGATATATATATATATATATATATATATATATATATATATATATATATATATATATATATATATATATATATATATATATATATATATATATATATATATATATATATATATATATATATATATATATATATATATATATATATATATAATAATAATAATAAAAACTTAAATGGGAATAAGGCCGCGAAACAATAAAATTAAAAAAGCAAGACGTTTCGGAGGGCTAACACCTCCTTTATCAATCGAAAATTAAAAAACAAAAAAATATAAAATAAGAGTCATGCCATCACGATAACAACGGCCATGACTCATGAGTCATGGCCGTTGTTATCGTGATGGCATGACTCTTATTTTATATTTTTTTGTTTTTTTAATTTTCGATTGATAAAGGAGGTGTTAGCCCTCCGAAACGTCTTGCTTTTTTAATTTTATTGTTTCGCGGCCTTATTCCCATTTAAGTTTTTATTATTATTCATGTGTTGGGCCGATTTAAGTTCTTTCTTTGTTTATATATATATATATATATATATATATATATATATATATATATATATATATATATATATATATATATATATATATATATATATATATATATATATATATATATATATATATATATATATATATATATATATATATATATATATATATATATATATATATATATATATATATAAAAAAACTTAAATGGGAATAAGGCCGCGAAACAATAAAATTAAAAAATCAAGACGTTTCGGAGGGCTAACACCTCCTTTATCAATTGAAAATTAAAAAAACAAAAAAAATATAAAATAAGAGTCATGCCATCACGATAACAACGGCCATGACCATGACGGCAATGGAGTCATGGCCGTTGTTATCGTGATGGCATGACTCTTATTTTATATTTTTTTTGTTTTTTTAATTTTCAATTGATAAAGGAGGTGTTAGCCCTCCGAAACGTCTTGATTTTTTAATTTTATTGTTTCGCGGCCTTATTCCCATTTAAGTTTTTATTATTATTCATGTGTTGGGCCGATTTAAGTTCTTTCTTTGTTATATATATATATATATATATATATATATATATATATATATATATATATATATATATATATATATATATATATATATATATATATATATATATATATATATATATATATATATATATATATATATATATATATATATATATATATATATATATATATATATATATATATATATATATATATATATATATATATATATATATATATATATATAAAAAATTTTCAACGAGTGGTATTTTCTCACTCAGGGGACCATGAAACGTGCTCATTTGATAAAATTTCCCGAAAAATCCAACATCGCACCCTCTGCAATAAGTAGATTCCTGGAATCTACTTAAAAATGGCGATGGATTCTTTCGATGCTTATTCGACCCCAAATCCATTGATCAGTTAATCAAAAGACTTACCCGTTCCAACCACCAGTGACGCTCGAACGCAATAATATGCTTTTTTTGAATTGTCCTTGTGAAAATTGTCTTTTACACTGTCCCAAACCACTTCAGATGTAACTGTCATTTGGAGACCGTACGTAAAAAGAATGGCGACGCCTATGAGACATTTTACTGACTCCGAAAGCCTGTTGAAAAAAAAAATAATAATAATGATATAAAACCGAAAAAGAAAAGCGGAAACTTAGTAAACAATACCGTGAGGAGGAAAATTTAAAAATAATGATGGCAATAAAAAAGCCGACCTGAACATTCGGTACTTTCTTATGAAAGGCTTAGCGTATGAGTGAAAGCAATTTTTTGTATGTGTTTGTTAAATCAAAAATAAGAATTTTGCAGCAGACGGAAACAGTTCATTTTGTTTGGTTCTATTATCCAGAGTATATCAAACTATATAGTTTGATCTTTTGTATGTAGAAGATTGCTTCAGACGTACGAATTGGAGCTTGATAAGAGCATGGTGCGCAGTGAGGTTTCCGCAACAAAGATTGTCAGGAACCAAGCTTTTTATTTACCAAACTATTTTTTAAGGGGGAGGGATGGACTAAAATTACAGGACAAAAGGCATACTCTGGACCTAAAAATAATTTGACTAAAAACTCATGGGCATTACAGTGAAGGGCGAAATTAATGAGTGGACCAATTGTTCTACCGGACGAAAATTGATGGGACACGAATTATCAAGGACTAAATGTCGCGGACGAATGAAAAAAGGACGAAAAAAAAAGTGGACAGAAAAAAAAGGACGAAAAGTCTTGTAACCACATCGATGGTTGACAAATGCATGTCGGGTCCCGGTCATTGATTCGGTCAACCAGATCTGGGTGGATCTACCAGTAAATTGATTTACACTGGAAAAAACGGTATTAAATTTACATCCAAAAATGAGCGACAATCAGTGAGATGCTAAATATTCATCCTAAGACGTAGAAAAAGACCTGTCCGGACGGCTCACGGAGATAAATTTTTATTTGGGACCACCAGAATTACTTGTACGTAATAAATGAATGTAATTCGCGTATCCTTAACTAGATTTCTGGTAATATTCAAAATACATTTTCCGTTGAATCCGCAGCAATATCTTCACAGAAACCAGAATTAAATTTAAATATTACTGACGTAGAAGTAATTCTGGTAGCCCCAAATATAAATTTTTCTCCGTGTATTCCTATTTCCTAGGATGTAAATTTAGCATCTCAAGAGTTGTCGGACATTTCTTTTAACATCCGGGGTGTTAATTTAACACAATTTTTTCAGTGTAAATTGTCAAAATTGGAACACTAACTAACCAGTCATCCTTTAAATTGAGAGAGATGCTGCCCTGAATGTCATCTCCAAATCTGAGGTACCCGAAGAAACCAATGACCATGTTTACAAGTCCGATGAAGACCATTGAATAGCTCAGAACACCAGTCCAGCCCCTGAAATGGTCAGGGTTTTTCATTTCGTTTTCAACCGGTAAAATCTGCAAATTAAAAAGTTCATTATAAGACTCGATATGACATGGACCCAATGAGCTATAACTTTAGAGTGGCACATCAAGGAACGTTCCGCTGGTTCATTGTTGTCACCTAGGGCGCCGCCATCTTGCCGTAAAAATCGATTTTGAGGTTAAGTTTTGTAGGTTGTTTCCGGTCGTTTCGTAAACAAGCTCGGGCATCGCCGGAAACGGCCTTCAAAACTTAACCTCAAACCTTGGAATCTGCCCGCCAAATTCCGAACCAAGGTTATAGATTAAAGAGGTATGCTCATCTGACTTCGCGCCTCAAAGTCAGTAGCGCGAAGTTCAAAATCCAGATCCAAGATGGCCGACAAAAGCAGAAAATATTGTATACTCTTTCCAGAAAACATTGGGCTCCCTCTCCAGAAAAGCAGAAATAGCTCGATGTTTTCTGGAAAGAGTGTACAATGTTTTCTGCTTTTGTCGGCCATCTTGGATCTGGATTTTGAACTTCGCGCTACTGACTTTGAGGCGCGAAGTCAGATGAGCATACCTCTCTAATCTATAACCTTGATTCCGAACGACCTACAAAATTTAACCTCAAACCTTGGAATCTGCCGTCCAAATTCCGCTTTTTCCCGGGATTCCTTCTACCTTGTGTGGCACAAGGTGGACCAGCCCGCTGCCACCCTAAAGTTATAGCTCATTGCATGGACCCTGTGCCTTTTCCTATCTGATGCTTAATCGATCGATCGGAGATTGTATTTGATTCAATTATAGGTATAGTAATAGAGGGACTGATACATGTTATAAGGCCTATCCCAAAGCGAGGCAGCATGGGCGATCTTATTCTGGTTTGTTTGACTCGTATTTTTAAATAAAAAATCAAACATTGTAATTGATTCAGCGGAAATGGGTTTTAAATGGAAGTTCAAGTATTTTAGAGTGGCTATCTGGACACAGAATGGGGCTCTTGCGAACTTTGACCACACGGGATTGAAAAGTTGATTCTTGCATAAAAATCTATAAAAATGACGATGAATACACTAAAAAATCACGAAATTCACTCTCAGAATCGAGCTTAATGGCGGTTTGGCGCAGCTATCATGGGAGAATCCTATCTAAATTGAGACAGGAATATTAGATTGGAATCTCCCATGATACCTGCATCGAATCGCCATTACGATCTTGCCATTTAATTAGTTATGAATGTAGTTTTATTACTGAATTTTTAACTTTCTCAGGGTGATTTTCGTTATTTTTGCTGGTTTTTACATTAGGATTGACTATTCATTTGCTCTCATACAGCAAAAGTTTGCAAGAGCCCCATTCCAATGCAACTATTATCTCGATTTGTGTGTCCAGATAGCCATTCTAAAACACTTGCACTATCTTTTAAAACTAATTTCAAGTGGCCTTGTCACAACTTTCTTTTTGAGGATAAAAAAATTGAGGCAAACAAACCGAGCTCAACAAAATGTCCATAAGAGATTTCCATCATTGCTACCTCCTTAAAAGGTCCTCCTTGGTCTTGAAGGCCTTCTAAGTGACTCATAATCACGTCCATAATGAATCCTTTCTATTGCTATAACTCGTTGAATCTCTCAGTTCCAATGGATCCTAAAGTGGTTCCATCAGAAGCTTATCGATCCAGCGGCCTCTGAAAAACCGATTGGACCAATTGGATTTGCAGGTTACATCTGTGTGAATAAATAGCGTGTTTCCCGTAGCCTCTTATATAATCTACATTGAGTAATTGGTAAGTGACGGAAACACTTCGATGGATCGATGGACAATCTGTGGACCATCTGAGAAAATTCTCGATCGAGCAGTGCGCTTGAATAAACAGATTGGAAAAGGAACACGCATCTATGAATACTTCGCTTTTTCTCGACCCGATTGAAGCCTATACATGGAATAAACATGATAAGTCACTTCAGGCGTTGCCGTAATTTTGCAACTGACCCTTTATTTTTTTTTCAATGTGGCTCACGTAAAAAAAAAAAAATAAGAGTAAACAAATAGATATTTTTGGAGACAAGCTAGAATAATATCCTTATTTTTACAATCAGACTCTTTTTTCAAGTGAGTCACATATATGGAGGAAAAAGTGATGAGTCAGTTGCTATATTTTGGCAACACTTGAAGTGACTTACCATGCTCTTTCCGCTTGTGATCTTCATTTTTTCCTACAATACCATCATTTGGAGACGACGCCTTCAATTTTCAGTGTATGCTGCTAGAAATGCATTTTCGAGATGGATTGCATACTTCAAGAAATGAAGGCGATTTCTGTGGCGATTATTTGCAGTAGAGGAGAGAAGAAGCTAATAACGCTAATCTCTAGCATGGAATTGCCAGCCTTCCCCAAATTAATGCAACAAACGAAATATGTTTTTCTCCAAAGAAAATGTATATTTCAAAACAGCTATATCTGGTATCTAAAATAATTTTCAAAAACGGCTCGGTCCTTAGATTGGGTCCGGTGAATTTTCAGTAATGTGTCATTTTACTTCCTGAAGTTTCCCCTTATGTAACCCGTTATGTATGTTCAGTTCATATCATCTGTATCCTATATATCTCATATACTCTCAAAGTGGAGTGTCTTTTTTTTCCAACCAGGTCCCAGCAGATGACGTGACAGAGGAATTATTAGAAAGCTAAAGAAAGTGGAAACACAGATCCATATCCTCTCGAGGTTACAATCGATCTGAAACCACCATGGCACTGGAAGGAAATATGGGACGTTTTTAGAGCCCTGTGCCTTCTTAGCGATTAAAAGCCCATCAAAAAGACAGGTCTGCTCGTAACTCTCTTTTCCCATTTAAAATTACCAAGGTGGTGCCCCGGAAGAGCAGAGGAGACGTTTTGCGAGCCTTGCGCATTGTCAGCGATTAAAAGCCCACCAAAAAGAAAGGTATGCTCGTAACTCTGATTTCCCACTTAAAATTACCAACGTGGTGCCCCGGAAGAGCAGAGGAGACGTTTTGAGAGCCCTGCGCATTGTCAGCGATTAAAAGCCCATCAAAAAGACAGGTCTGCTCGTAACTCTGTTTTCCCACTTAAAATTACCAACGTGGTGCCCCGGAAGAGCAGAGGAGACGTTTTGAGAGCCCTGCGCATTGTCAGCGATTAAAAGCCCACCAAAAAGACAGGTCTGCTCGTAACTCTGATTTCCCATTTAAAATTACATTGGCGGTGCCCTGGAAGAGCAGAGGGGACGTTTTGCGAGCCTTGCGCATTGTCAGCGATTAAAAGCCCATCAAAAAGACAGGTCTGCTCGTAACTCTGTTTTCCCGTTTAAAATAACATTGGCGGTGCCCCGGAAGAGCAGAGGTGACGTTTTGAGAGCCCTGCGCATTGTCAGCGATTAAAAGCCCATCCAAAAGACAGGTCTGCTCGTAACTCTGTTTTCTCATTTAAAATTACATTGGCGGTGCCCCGGCAGAGCAGAGGGGACGTTTTGAGAGCCCTGCGCATTGTCAGCGATTAAAATCCCATCAAAAAGACAGGTCTGCTCGTAACTCTGATTTCCCATTTAAAATTACATTGGCGGTGCCCCGGCAGAGCAGAGGGGACGTTTTGAGAGCCCTGCGCATTGTCAGCGATTAAAATCCCATCAAAAAGACAGGTCTGCTCGTAACTCTGATTTCCCATTTAAAATTACCAAATTACCAAGGTGGTGCCCCGAAAGAGCAGAAGAGACGTTTTGAGAGCCTTGCACATTGTCAGCGATTAAAAGCCAACCAAAATGACAGGTCTGCTCGTAACTCTGTTTTCCCATTGAAAATAACATTGGCGGTGCCCCGGAAGAGCAGAGGGGACGTTTTGAGAGCCCTGCGCATAGTCAGCGATTAAAAGCCTACCAAAAAGACAGGTCTGCTCGTAACTCTGTTGTCCCATTTAAAATAACATTGGCGGTGCCCCGGAGGAGCAGAGGGGACGCTTTGAGAGCCCCGCGCATTGTCAGCGATTAAAAGCCCACCAAAAAGACAGGTCTGCTCGTAACTCTCTTTTCCCAATTACAATTACCAAGGTGGTGCCCCGGAAGAGCAGAGGAGACGTTTTGGGAGCCCTGCGCCTTGCCAGCGATTAAAAGCCTACCAGAATGATCGGTCCGCTCGTAAGGCTGATCTCCCATAAAAAATTTCATTGGTGGTGCCCGGGAAGAACAAGAGGGTCCCCCCCACATTCCCACAGTTACCCTCCCAATTTTAGGGGGCCCCCGAAACGCATCTTGCTCTGATGCTCTCAGAGATGCAGCTACAGCCCTACCAAGGCATCACATGTACTGTCACCCAATGGGGCAGTTGCGAGGGTCTGAAACTGTGTTTTTTTGTAAAGAAAATGATAATACTGAATGAGCTGAGAACGACGATGCCTTTGATTTTTTCCCATGTGTCGCGATTTTCGAGATTTGCATGTGTAAAGTTGTAAAAAAATCGTATGCGTAGCGACGTCACTGCATGGAATTCTCAATTAAAACAACGCATTTTGGTCTAAAATCTCATCTCCGAGAAAATGGGACTTAATGAGAAATCAAAGGCATCTTTGTTCTCAGCTCATCTAGTTACTTTTATTTTTTTTTATAAATAACACAAAATTTCAGACCCTTGCTAGTTGCCAACTGCCTCATTCAGCCATACTGGGAGGAAAATACTTACGGTGCCGATGCCCTCCAACCCGAAGAGCATGGTAGCGAAAAAGAGAGGGATGTTTTCTAAGGGTGCGATCAGAGGCCGCGAGGAGAGGGGTGGCAGCTCACCGAATATTTCCCAGAGAATAATTCCCAGACCGATCATGAGACACACGTTGGCGATCAATGAGAACGGTGCCAAAAGTTTCATCAGTTTGATGATACCCAACGGAAGGATGATGAGTAGCGTTAAAAGAATGTACCACCGGATGTTCCACGAAATTTCCAAATGGTGCTCGATGACCTAAAAAGAAAAAGGTGTGATGAAGATGTTAATTTTCAAGAACTCAAGTTTCACTTTTGGAATAACTTTAACCCTTCACTGCATGATTTTTTTTTTTCAAGCAAATGTGGATTTTTCAATGTATTAGGTGGTCAAATACATGGGAAAAATAGTGAAAAAAATAATTTGACGGTTTTTCGGTCAAAATTCTCTTTTTTCTATTTTTTACTCGTTTTTTACAAGTGATATAACACCATAAAAAATGGCGGGAATTTTTTTCATTTTTTTTTTTAAATTTTCAAACTTTTTTTTTTTTTTTTACTTTAATTGGATTTTTCAAAAAGCCAATGCCGGAAACTTTATAAAAATAATCAAAATGTGGTCAGTTTGGATACGGGGGCAAATTTCCCCCCTGACATGATTTCGATTACGAACCCTTCACTGCATGATGTTTTCTTTCAGCCATTTTTTTTTTTTTTTTGTGAGCTCAAAACATACCTTCTCCCGCGTTGACCCACCATGCGCCAAAGGCATATTTCAAAACCTGTATTTTATATGAGCGTTTGAAGAATTTGTTCCACTGGTGGAACTTCATGCAGTGAAGGGTTAAATTTTCACAAGTTAAAAATAAAAAAAAATTTGGAGGTCTCACAGTCAACTTTGGAAAATTTATTTTTTTGGACTACTGTTTTTTTCCATAAGAAAATATAAATTGATGATCAAAAAAAAGCATTGATCCTGCAATCTGGCAATAGTGTATTCATCCCATTTGATTGCATGAGAAGTAATCGATTAATCAAGTGGCTACGCTCTTTCAAGAATCGATTGTTCATCATACATTCAAATGGCAAGAATGCTCAGTTGTCAGATTGCTGAATCCGCCTATGAACAGAAGTACACGTTGACATGTCAATGAAAAACTCTCGGTGATTTAATTCATTCAGTGGCGTCGCGTGTCATCTGGCAACAATGCAACTGCTCCATTTAAACTCATTAAATATATCGAATTTCCCTTGTGCACCCCCTGAATTCGATATTTTACATGAGTTTAAATGGATGAAATACATCGTTGCCAAAATTGCACGCGACGCCACTGAATTCATTCGCAAAGAACCCTAAGACAAAAAATACAAGTAACAAGAAAATAAATCTCCGCTCATCCATAAAAATGTCTAAATGGTTAGTTCAATCTAAAATTGCTGATTAAATCTTCATACCATTTTCTTTAATGGATAAAACTTATGAGAGGGTAGCTAAAAAAAAAAAAATACAAAAACACAAAGAAAACAAAAGAACAAAAAAAGAAAAAAAAAAAACAACATTTCATATAAAAGAATAATACACTATTGTTCAATGCTTTATATTTCTCGGTCTATAAGCGATAAAATGCGCACCTGTTTGGCTGTCGAAGCAATGAGAACGACATATACTGTATTTACACCATAGTATGTTATGACTGAGAAGACTTTGACTATTTTTCTGAAAAAAAAAGCACCGATTATACGGATATAAGGGACAACGGTAGAGCAAACATTGAGGAGTGACAAAACTTAATCAAAATAGTGAACATAATTTACTAAATTCGAATTTTCACACTTAGTACATTGAACTAAGAGCAGGAATGCAACGGGAATTTCTTCTAATAGGGGGGGGGGGTCCCTGGAGAGCTTTTATGTAAAAGTCTAGATTTAGAATGCAATTTGTTTTTTTTTCTTTTTTGGCCAAAGAAAGTTTTTATAACTACCTCTCCGATGGTCGATATGGTTATATGTGAGATTCCTCCACTTCCAAAAAAATAGAAGTGTCCCTACTAACTAAAACTCCTGCCAGTCGGGCTTCCTACCCAGATAAGCACCGAGCCGTTACCTCGTTGGTTTTGATTCTGAAGAAACAGGAAAGGAAAGAAAGGATATCAAACCTGTCGATAAATGATGAATGTCGGGCTTATGAAAGATTTTTTAGATTTCGGCGTTATGCTCGTCGGCTTTATATGTACCCTCCGATAAATGTTCGTTCCACTCATAAAAAGAGCGACTTGGTTTGACGTTAGGCAAATTGATTGAACGTATAAAACATCTTGCCGAAGCAGTTAATTCAGAGGCCCACCCTGCGTGTAAACAAGAAGAACTGTGGTGTGACCAACAATTTGGCAATGCTGCACTTTGTCCATTTAAACCCCATGCCAAAGGTCGATTTTAAGGGCGTTCCTTGAATAACCAGTAGCTCGATCTGTTTCGTGAGTTTATATGGTCATAAGACAATGTTGCCAAATTGCACGCTATGCCAATAATACGGAAAAGAGAGTAGGAGAGAGAGAGAGAGAGAGAGAGACAGAGACAGAGAGAGAGAGAGAGAGAGAGAGAGAGAGAGAGAGAGAGAGAGAGAGAGAGAGAGAGAGACAGAGAGAGAGAGAGAGAGAGAGAGAGAGGAAGGTACCATTACGTATCAAAATGAATTCATTACCTTGCCAAACTGCCATAACCCCTGACGGCTGGCACATTCCCATATTCAAAAGCGTATTCTGCTGTATCGGAATAAGTTAAAAACGATTTTTGAAGGCTGCAACATAACGTTTGAGAGCTTCCAACCTATAATTGAGAATTGAAACATACTAAAATTGTTGAACAATGTAACCAGATGAGTTAAGAAGTTCGTTAAATTATTGATGGAAACTGTCCTGTCTTTTTAATTTTTTTTTGGATAAGAGGGTATATGGCAGAACGCGTAGAGAACAAATTAAGAAAAAATATGTGAGCATCAAGGGCATACCAAGGGTGACTTTTTCAGTATTCTTCATTTATTTATGATATCATTGAATATGGAAGGTATGCACCATGCAGGCTATGTATTGGTGCCCCCGAGTTAGAATTTCTCGAATGGGCTTTCATTTTCTTCTTTTTTCTCCCAAAAAGAGGTACTTGATGGGGAAGTAAACTACGTTTTTCGAACTCATTCAAAAGCCATAAAAATAATGGATCCGTAGCAAACTTTTGCTGTTGCGTTATGGAGGGCTAATTCAAGTTTAAAATCTCATTGAAAGCATCAAGAAGTCTCAAAATCCACTCACACCGAAAAAAAAGTAAGGGGTAGAGAACTATTTTTTTTTTTTTTTTTTTTTATCAGTGCAAAAACCTACAAAAGGCGTTTAAAGAAAAAAATTGCGGTCGAATGGGAGAATCAACCTTGCATGTTTGCACCACGAACACCAAAAGCTGACCGACGAAGGCAATTTTTTATTGTTGGTTAGAATGAATACAAACGTCTCACTTCCTCATAGTACATTTTGTTTCATTCTGTGTGTGCTTTTCCGGTAAACTTTACTAACTCGTTATTGTTCTCATAGCCGTCTGTTGCAAACTTTTGCTACAACGATTAAGAGAGATTAATCCAATGTAAAATCGCCTGAAAAGTCCATCGGTGGCATCAGAAATTCATAAAATGTAATGATAAACTCACAAGAGGCGTTTAATGAAATCCAAGATGGCGGAGAAATATCGAGCAGTTTGTATGCATGCACCACGAACATCCAAGGATAGCCAACCACACAATATCGATCACAACCAATCTCAACGTAAACAAACACATAACCTCTACCTCCAGTGAGGTTGTCAAAGTTGGCCATCCTTTTTGGATGTTCATGGTGCATGCATACAAATTGCTTGATATTTCTCAGCCATCTTAGATTTCATTAAACGCCACTTGTGAGTTTATTATTGCATTTTATGACTTTCTGATGCCACCAATTGACTTTTCAGGCGATTTTAAAGTATATTAAACACTCTTAATCGTTGTAGCAAAAGTTTGCAACAGACCCATTACTACGTTTTGGGTCGATTTGCCCCAACTCTGAAAAGGAAATTCCAGGCCAGTATACCTACTTTGCCGAACGCCGTTGTTGGCCGTTTTTGCTGATCGTGGTAAGTGTATGCATTGCAGGTTTCATTCGTCCATTCTACCGTCCATTTCTATTCGGCTTTCCTTTAAATGACTTTTGTGGGTTTATGAGTGGATTTTGAGACATTTTGATGCTTCTAATTAGATCTTTGCGCTACTTCACTCAAGAAAGGTCCCTTCATAACGCTGCTGCCTTTGTAACAGACCCATTGCCGTATCGCTAAGGAGAGTGGCACAAGGGTACTGAGATATCATGTTATATTTCAGCCCGTTATCTCAGTGTTCTATCTTAACACTTGCATTCAAATTAACATTTGACCACTAGAGCAGTTATGGAGAAACACATAGTCCCCTCAGATCCACGTTCTACAGTTTTGGTGCCTCATGCATAATAGAGGGTTTCAGGAGTGACATGAAAGGACTTCATCACACTTCAATTATCTATTATCTAACGTGAGAAACTTTTCACGGGATTGCAACTTGTCAACGGATAATTACTTCCGCGACTAGCGTATGGTAAACTTCTCTCGCGGTGCACTGGATAATAGTCGTGATTTAATGTTATTCAAATTAGTTAGTCGAGCGGTGCAGTACAATTTTATTTGCTCAAAGGTTTTCTCTCACAACATATTGCTTTTCAGAATGTTAAGTGGAGGAGGCTTCTCAAAACAAAATTAAAAATTTGTCAAGGACGAAGAACACACTGGAGGAAGGATATGGGTTGTGTTGAAGTGGCAGGACCAAGAGTTGATTTTACAATATTTATTGAAAGTAAATTCAACTATTTTCTATTTTGTAAAACCAACGAAACAGCAGTCTCAGATTTACACCGTTCTGTATTAAATTTAATCAAATATTACACTGAGCAACAGCCTGTCTGTCCCCCTGACGAAACCTATGTTTCTCGATCCCATGGTTGTTAAAGCGAAGGAAAATCGCCGTCAGAACCCCACATCTTGGGCGGGAGGGCTAAAAACCCGCCATTTTTGAATTTTCGCCAATTTTGCATACCTTTGATCGATTTTTCCAATTTTTCGGTACAAAAACCAATCGAACAAAAAAATCTAATTAATGCATCTGAAAGAGCATTAAATTTGCTACAAATCCGTGTAATCAGATTCATTTTACTATATTTTTTTCTTTGGAATAATTACGCATATTCCGAAAAATTTCCCTCAAAAATTGCCCAAAAAAATCGACTTTTCCTCAGTTTTTCCCTTATATATTCAGATCCAGAAATTCAATGTCAAATCCGTTTTCATAGTCTTAAAGCGCATAAAATTTGCTACAAAACCACTGCAATAATCATCGTTTATTCAATTATTTGGCGTCGTCAGGTGCCACACAATGAGTGCTCAAAAACGTCAATTTTTGCGATTTTTCTCCTCATATAGACTACCATTCAAACCCAAATCGCTCCAGGTCAACCCTATGAGAAGAATACACCACTTTTTTTTTGAAAATTGAAAATATGGCTGATGGGAAACAATAATTGAACACCTTGGAGCCCTCTGCTTTCCGAAAAACTCCAGATTTTGAGAGAAAATCATCTTTTTACATACTTCGAAAGAGCTGTAAATTTTCGCCTATTTTCTCTCGTTTTTCAATGCGGTGTTACCTACTACGCCCGAATGAGCAAAGTTTCGCAATGATTGTGCAGAGCTAGACTTCGAATTTTTTGCTCTCCTCAGTGAAATACCGTATCTTAATGGTTTAAATTTGAAGGTTAAAGAAGGCATTTCGTGTATTGGGTAATCGGGAGTTGTGTTAGGCTCAAGATTAGGTGGCCCTGAAAAGGGCTGTTTTGAAGGGGAAAAGAGATGGGTTTTTTCATCTCCCACAAGGAATGGGCTGAGAATAAACAATTTTCATTTTTTCAGGGATGATAGAGCGATGCGTAGGGAGTTTGAAAATGCTCATTTTTTGTTTTAGCCCCCCCCCCCCAAGAACCGGGGGGTTGGGGGTCAATGGAAAAACAATGTTTGGCCATAACTTTAAAAAGCTTACAGATAACAAAATTTTTTTTTTTTTTTGCTAAGAAAGAATCATTGAAATACCTGTCTGTTGATGTATAACATGGGTAACAAGTTGTAAAGCCTCCAATTTTCATCAAGATATTGCCTTTTCAAAATTTAGAAAATTTGAAAAATCAGATTTTTACAATTCTCAATTCGGATTGCACGGAGGAAAACCAAAGTCGCCCAAAAGAAATCTCTTGTCTTCCCAGTTAAAACGAGTCCACGAGATTGATTTCGGGAAACCGTTCGTCTTCGAGTTATGAAGTTTTAAAGTCAACCTCTATCTGCTAGGCAGCCATCTTTGGCAGTTAAAAAGTTTCAAAGTGTCAGAAATTGCTATTCTTGCGTTTTCAGGAATAACGTTGTTATCCGTTACCGTAACGACGAAGCCGAAAAAAATAATTCCTCCGCATGGAGTCGACCAAATTCGATGACAATTGAAAATGGCGGGCTTTTTAGGTCGCAGAATTAAATTCCACCATCAGGTTTGAAAAAATGTTTCAACCATGGCTGCCTAGCAGATAGAGGTTGACTTTAAAACTTCATAACTCGAAGACGAACGGTTTTCCGAAATCAATCTCGTGGACTCGTTTTAACTGGGAAGACAAGAGATTTCTTTTGGGCGATTTTTGGGTTTTTCCCCCGTGCAATCCGAATTGAGAATTGTAAAAAATCTGATTTTTCAAATTTTCTAAATTTTGAAAAGGCAATATCTTGATGAAAATTGGAGGCTTTACAACTTGTTACCCATGTTATACATCAACAGACAGGTATTTCAATGATTCTTTCTTTGCAAAAAAAAAAAAATATTTTGTTATCTGTAAGCTTTTTAAAGTTATGGCCAAACATTGTTTTTCCATTGACCCCCAACCCCCCCGGTTCTTGGGGGGGGGGGGGGGTAAAACAAAAAATGAGCATTTTCAAACTCCCTACGCATCGCTCTATCATCCCTGAAAAAATGAAAATTGTTTATTCTCAGCCCATTCCTTGTGGGAGATGAAACAACCCATCTCTTTTCCCCTTCAAAACAGCCCTTTTCAGGGCCACCTAATCTTGAGCCTAACACAACTCCCGATTACCCAATACACGAAATGCCTTCTTTAACCTTCAAATTTAAACCATTAAGATACGGTATTTCACTGAGGAGAGCAAAAAATTCGAAGTCTAGCTCTGCACAATCATTGCGAAACTTTGCTCATTCGGGCGTAGTAGGTAACACCGCATTGAAAAACGAGAGAAAATAGGCGAAAATTTACAGCTCTTTCGAAGTATGTAAAAAGATGATTTTCTCTCAAAATCTGGAGTTTTTCGGAAAGCAGAGGGCTCCAAGGTGTTCAATTATTGTTTCCCATCAGCCATATTTTCAATTTTCAAAAAAAAAGTGGTGTATTCTTCTCATAGGGTTGACCTGGAGCGATTTGGGTTTGAATGGTAGTCTATATGAGGAGAAAAATCGCAAAAATTGACGTTTTTGAGCACTCATTGTGTGGCACCTGACGACGCCAAATAATTGAATAAACGATGATTATTGCAGTGGTTTTGTAGCAAATTTTATGCGCTTTAAGACTATGAAAACGGATTTGACATTGAATTTCTGGATCTGAATATATAAGGGAAAAACTGAGGAAAAGTCGATTTTTTTGGGCAATTTTTGAGGGAAATTTTTCGGAATATGCGTAATTATTCCAAAGAAAAAAATATAGTAAAATGAATCTGATTACACGGATTTGTAGCAAATTTAATGCTCTTTCAGATGCATTAATTAGATTTTTTTGTTCGATTGGTTTTTGTACCGAAAAATTGGAAAAATCGATCAAAGGTATGCAAAATTGGCGAAAATTCAAAAATGGCGGGTTTTTAGCCCTCCCGCCCAAGATGTGGGGTTCTGACGGCGATTTTCCTTCGCTTTAACAACCATGGGATCGAGAAAAATAGGTTTCGTCAGGGGGACAGAGCAAAACCCAAATTTTGTTGCACAGTGTTATCACTCTCTCGTTGAAGGTGTTTTCACAATTTTTTTTTTTCTTTTTTCAGAGTATAGATTTCCAACACTGCGTGACATATGCATACTGAAAGGTTCTAATTTGTAATATTTTCAAAGAATTTGATATCAAAAGCTCGATAAAACTCCGAATATTATATTAGAAATTGTTTCGAGCATTCTGGTAGACGCCAACCGTTCTTTTTAAAGTTTATAGTATCGAGATGATCCGGAGCAGTGGCGTAGCGTGCAATTTGGCAACGTATCAGTTCGTCCACTTAAACCCATGGAAAGGATCGAACTGTTAGGTGTTCGGTGAACACCTTTGCATCCGACCTTTTACATGGGTTTAAATAAACACAGTACAACATTGCCAAATTGCACGCTACGCCACTGAACCGGAGCTGCCATTATGTGTAATGTGCATATTTAATAGATACTATTATCTTATTAATAGATGAGTCCACCGATGGACCCAAAGACTAAACAGTTCAGTTAAGTTTACACTGCAATGTTCGGAAATCCGAAGCAACCTTTTAAAATAGCTTTGTGGAGCAAACGTTTTAGCTCTATCGAAGCAAGTTGCAGTTGTATCAAAGCACTACTTTGGTAGATACAAAAGCAAGAAAAAAGGCTGCTACTCTAGCATACCAAATGAGGCTCTTTCAAACGTAAGTATCATATTAGTGCAGTAGCGCAACGAGAGTTTCTTCATCTCTCTCTTTTCAAACGTATGTTAGACAAGGATGGACGAGGGGATAAAACCCCAAACCCCCTCTTTTTGTCCTTTTCCTAAGTATACATTCAAATGGGAAATGATAGAGATGGAAGAGATTCTGGTTGCGCCATTGTGTTAGTGTGATCATATACGTCAAATGGGCGAAAACGATGAACGATGTGAATATGTGACAGTGTGACATGATGAAACTTAGGAAACGAGACATCGATGGAGTGTCGATGCGCCGAGTAGAGTGTCGATCAGTTACTATTGTTTAAATAAAATATTGAGTCAACATTAACTTTTTTATTTGCATAAAACTATGAACATATGTTCGTGACTCAACGCAACAGCTAACGTGGTGAATTAATTCGTTCAATTGAAGGGCCAGGTTGAAAGAATCTATATTATAAGTAAAGCACTCCTGACAAAACCTTCATACACCAAGGCAAAAAATAAAACAAAAACATGAAACGAAAAATCAAAAAGCAAAATTTTGGATAAAAGTTGTAAAATAAGATAAAAGCACGCTGGAGTCGAAAACAATTCACCGTGCGACCACTCGCGGTCATTTTTAGTGCGCGAACAATGGCAAGTTAAGAACTTTGATTTGAGTTAAAGCTTTTCAGTTTGTCAGTTATGTTCCAGCTTGTCATTTATAGAAGTTTTGTCTTTCTTTTTGAAAAGCTTGTTGATTAGATAACCTAGAAAGGGGATAAAAAAATTGAAGGACCCTGAAAATAATCGACTAATTCTGGCAACTCTTGCGGTTAGAATTGCAAGATTTCGATTCAGCTATTTATACCTCATTAAAAACTATACCCATAAACTCGAATTAAGATTCTCATTTTATTACTCACCAACATTGAAGATGCGTGAGTAATGACTACTACTGCAACGGCACAGCCAATCAGACCCAGTAGAAGGCCGGCATTTTTAAATGCGTCGGGACAGGCCAAAAGTCCCGAGCCAAGTGAAGCTTTTACTATGTGCAGGAAGGTCTCGAAGTCTCTAGAATGATGGAAAAAAAGTAGGTTAGACAACGAAGCTTTCGCAAAGTTTTGCTGTGCTCCATTGTTTTTTTTTTTTTTTTTTTTTTTTTTTTGGGGGGGGGACTATAATTATCCATGGGAAATCGTGCGCCATTTTGGTGTATCAATGGTGTAAAAGACTCACTTCATGAGCTACGCCATTGGTAATAAAAAATAATTACTGAAAAAAGAAAAAACAAAACAAAACAAAACAAATGTTCAATCGGAGAATTCTCTGACAGGAGTCCGAAAGGCGCTTATTGTGTTTAAGGAAATATTGTCACATACATATATTTTGGGCTTACTTTATTGTAATTTAATAATATGTCGTTTTATACTATAGTTATATGTATTCTCTCTGAACATATCGCATGCATCAGAAGATCACATCGATTGAAATATGTAGATATATGACGGAACCAATTACGATCTTACGATATGATTGCCTGGAAACCAATAACTCTGTCTCATCCACTCGAATCCTCGTAATTAACTACACGTTTTTTTCACGAAGATTCAAAATAATATCCGTCGTTTATTTTAATTTCATTGTCATCTAACACAATTCTTTTCGCGGATCGAATTTACATCTTAAATATAAATCGATGTATTTTCATTTTTGTTGATCGGAAAGTATTTAGAAAAAATTCCATCGACACCGCAAGTCCTTGCACGCAGGCTCGTTTCCTATTTGATCTAATTGATTCCACCGCTTCGTTTATTGTTTTTCCTTAACTATCTCACAAATTACCTCACGTGCACAAAATAATGGGCACGGTACCTGTTGTAGGACGGTTTCAGATTTTTGTCAATGGAGCGTTATCTCTCGGATGATTCATTTCTTTCAATTTACCACGGGCGATAAAAATTGTGACATAATTTTTTCTACCAGCCTCTGGTTGCATAATCGACGGTAATATATCTGCTGTATGTATATCCGCAGGTAACCTCATTTTATCTCACCAAATATCTCTGATTTTTACGTCAGTTTTAAAACATTTTTCTTTAAATCCTCATACACAGGGTGTCCCGAAAGCAGAGTTGGGCAACCGAATAATCAGAAATAATGAAATGACTCTGGCAACACTGAAAACTGGGTTTGCTACCTGAGCTGAGGAAAGGGAAACACACGGAAGGTATAGGTCAGTTGTAGAATTATTCGTTGAATAATTCGATTGACTCGGCGTTGCCAGACTCATCGAATAATCTCCGAATAATTTTTTGCCCAACTCTGCCCGAAAGTACCGAGACTGTCGCTTTAATTTCAAGATTAAACAAGCTAGCAAAATTATAATGAACTCAAATAAAAGATCAACTCATCTTTCGATTTGAGCTTAAGATGAGTCCATTATAGGTTGAAAATGGACGATCACAGCATCTGCAAAAAGTCATATTACCGTGTGTGGAATCACTCTCGTCTACGGCCCGGACCCTACTTCACACGACTTTGTTTTAGTCGCATGGTTGAGTTCAATAATTTCTAGAGCAACCCATAACCATACAATCAACGAAGAAAATGTTCACACATCATGTCAGCTTCGATTAGAATATGAAGGATAAAATAAAATACTGGCGCACTTACGTTGTTGCGTGTTTGAATTCTCGTGTTTGAAGTTTTTGTTTTTCTTGGCTTTGCTTACTTGAATCATTTTGACAAAAATTGCTGAAACATACGGAGAACCAAGAAATACAGTTTTGAAATTATGAGGTCCTTACTAAACTTGTATGTGTACTACTGTGTACTTGCATGCGTACATTCATTACTATAACTGAAACAGTATTGGTTTCAGTTTTATTACTTCTTCCTCTTCATAGGTAGGTAGTTTAGTAATTTTATACATCATAAGTTTTTAATTGTGGCAGTGGTGAAACGTGCTATACGGCGACAATGCATTTTGTCCATTTGAACCCATAGAAAAGATTGAATCCGATGGTCATCGGCGATTTCTGGATAGTTCAATATTTTTCATGGGTTTTATGAGTCAAATGCTACGTTGTCAGATTGCACGTTTCGCCACTGGAACAGCAAGTTTACTCCATTTAAACTTATACTCATGCATAGGCTGTCCCAATGAATGATTGGACATGACAATTGTAGGTTTGAATAAAAACATCAGCTTCTACTGCACCTAACCAACAAGGTTGCCCAATCTGAGGTTTGAAGCTGATGTTTTCATGAAAACCGTAGAACTGTCAGATCCAATCATTTCTGGGACGAGCTATACAATTGTCAAGTTCCCTGAAAGCTGCGCATTGCCTTCTTAAAATTCAATTATTTTACATTGTTTCAAATGAAATAAAACCATTGTTGCCAGAAGTTCATTTTGTACCTGAGAAAGTATATATCCATTAAAAAACTCCTCCCCGATGCACTATATATCTGTGATCGAAAAAAAGTAGCTGAAAATCAGTGAAACAAAGTCATCGAAAATCATATAGTTTCCGACCTTTCATAAGTTGAACTTAAAACTTTCCAGTCACATTTCTAGATTTAAACTTCTTTCTAAAAACTCCACAGTCCAGAGGCGTAGCGTGAGATTTGGCAACTTTGTTTATTTAAACCGTTGAAAATATCGGACTAATTGGTGTTCGGTGAACACTTTTGAATTCGATCTTTTACATTGGTTTTTATTGGATGAAATGCAACTTAGCCAAATCGCACGCTACGCCTTTGTTTCACACACATTAAAGGACGCACTATAGTCCAAATGAAGGCAATAAACGTTGACGTCCAAATCTTCAACTGCTGCTTCAAAAGTAATGAGCTATGAATTAAACATAACCAATTTTGCAAAACCGCACTCGCGCGAGGCAACTCTTTCAACGATGTGCGCTACTGATGAATGATGAGTCAGAACTCGAGAGCGTTCACCTTTCCCCTCTAACCTGCAACTATATAGACTTGTGTCTTTTGGAGAGAGATATACACGGGGTGTCCGAAAAATGAGTTCACACTGGAAAAAAGTTCTTTGAAAAATTCAGAAAAAAGTCCAAAACCTTTATGTGACTCCAGGAAAAATGTCAAAATTACAAAAATCCTCTTGGAGGTCCCCCCCCCCCACAAAGTTCCAAAATTCCGATTTCTCGAATATTTCAAACTATACAAGAGGTTTATTTTATACTTATTACATCATTCGAAAGACCTTCAAAACTCAGAGCCCCTTAAAAGTTTTGGATTTTTCCTGAAATTTTCCTTCCTCGCAAAACCTCATACAAAAAGTGTGAACTCATTTCTCGGACACCCTGTTGATGGCAGCTATCAGAAAACCCAGAATACACACGACGAGTATTCACTGAGCGTTACAACGCAATTCCTTATTGAGCAAATATCAGTAGCGTCGTGTGAAATCTGGCAACGGTGTATTTGGTCCATTTTAACGCACGAAAAAGGTCGAACTACTGGAGGTGCACAGTGCAATCCCTGAAATCGATATTTTGTATTAATTTAAATGGGTGTAATGAGGTGCAGCCAGATTGCGCGCGACGCCACTGGCAAGAGTCATCAAAATGTTCACATCTGAGTCTAAGGATTCAAACGATATCCAAACATTTTGAAAATTGACGCAATAGATCCTAAGAAAAGGTTCATTGGATTTCAGGAAATTGACATGGGAAAGGGTGCAATTTCCGACTTCCTTTAACCCTTTAAAGACCAGGTTTGATCAAAAGAGCGCCACTCTTCCGTTAATATACGGTGGGGAGTTAACTGTTCGTACTCGGGGGAGTTGGAATTGCCTATACGACGATTTGAAGGCGCCCTAACGAAACCTTATCTTGCAAGTGTCTACATCTAGAATCGCGATTATTCTGAATCATGATATAGAGTCCCTTGATGGAAATATTGTATAGGGAGTACCGACACGACGCTTTATGCATTTTGACAGGAGTCGATTTTGTCGACCGCGTGAACGCATTCAAAGGTTAAGTTTGACAGTGGACCAGTGGTGGACTGGCGGATTTGCCGGCATTCCGGTCCGTTCCCATACGTTCCTCTACAAATCGACTCCTTTCGTGTGGAGCCTTCGATGTCGTCGACTCCTGCTCGACTCCGTGAGAGCCTAAAACCAACGACCAATTACAACTCGTTGAGCTCGTGTCGGTACTCCCTATACAATATTTCCATCAAGGGACTCTATCATGATACTGGAGTAATGTGAAATAGACTAAAAGGAGAAAGACGAGTAAACTCGGGCTTGGTACATAAGAGGTTAATTAAGATATGGTTCCCCCATCTATTTAAAGGCTACATGTTACATATGCTCATGCGATTTGTGACAGAGGTTCAAAGTAACCTTGCCATTCCTTGCTTTTTTCCCTTTTATCTTTGTTCAATAGGTACAGAGTCGATATAAAAGAAACACACGGTATGATGAACAGACGAGCATAGACAGTTACCAATGTCAGGAGTCTTATTGTGTACAACGAGGCATGAAAAGTTCGATAGCTCCGGAAAAACGGACCCGGGCCGTGACATTGCATTCATCTTAAGGAATGTGTTTTGCTAATGAGGACGAAGGTTGTCAGTTCTAAACGAATCGCCGCGACCGATTTAATTCGTTCAATCTGGCAACCACGATTTTTGCCGTTGATATACCCCTGAAAAAAAAAAAAAAAAAATCCGGGTGGGACAGTTCACTTCCTCAAAAATCGATTACTTTTAAAGGAGTTTCAAATGAAGAAAATATGTTGCTGCCACATTTTACGGAACCCATCAAATAAAAATAAAACAAAACAAAAAATAAACCAAAAAAATTACCGAATAAATAAATAAATTATAAAATTACCATTTCCATTATAAATAATTACCAATATAATAGAGACCATCACGCACTAGCCGTGCGCGCGGTGACTGACTTTATTTTCGGAGCTTAACAGAAATTAACACAGGGATCATGAAGGAGCACCATCCAACATGGACCATATACGTTCACTGATGCAATTTCAGTGCTCCGGATTCACTAGGCAAAAATCTCAACGACGTTTCACATCAGTCGACGTATGGTCCATGTTTGCGGTGTTCTGTTGAGACTTCGGAAAAAAAAAAAGTTGCAACCGCGCGCAAACATGGGCAAGATAGTTAGTGCGTTGTCTCTATTATATATTGTCTCTGAAACCAATACTGGACAGCAAATACTTCTTGTTTTTTACCCCCTTAATTACATTCAAAAATATAGATTAATTGAAAGCCTATTCAAGTTTCTAAGAATCGATTCTTTTTACGTAAGTTTACATGGAAAATGGATCAACTCTAGCGATGCCGGCGCCATCTCTGAATGATCAGTTTTCTGATATCGTTTAATGTATTAAAATAAATGTATACATGTTGATCTCATCTCTGAGGATATCATTGGCGGATGCAGTCCTCGCTAACATGGGGAGGGAGGCCAACATGGGATTTCCGCTCCCCAATGATCCCCCTTTCCTTAAACATCTCTTTCTTTAACCTTTCCTTCGCCCTATTTCCCCTCTTTAATGACCGAACGGGCGGGGGGGGGCTCTCAATGCATCCATCAATGCAGGATATTATAGAAAACGTTGACATAGAAACAAAATAAAGTCATATACGCGTCACTTACATAGTGTGACAGCTATACGGTTAAGATTTCGAGGGCCCGAAACTATAGTCCTATATTTTGCTCTCAATCAACTTCACAGAGAGTCGTTACATTTCGACGAAACTCCGCTGATAAACCATAGTGCGAGCAGGGCCCAAAAAAGGTTACATGGTCATTGGTCATCGTGGATGTTTAAAGGGGTCTCTCCGCACCTGCGAATTTAAAAGCGCGAATTGACTGCTGTAGCCAATGGGCTTCTTTGTTGTCGATACATCAGACTCGGCCTATCGACTGCAAGGCAGCATCATTGGCTCAATCAGTTTATTCGCGCTTTTAAATTCGCAGGTGGAGAGACCCCTTTAAGAGTCCTCTTTATACGTCAACAATAGGGCCCGAAAAACGAGAAGGAAGAGAAACTGCAAAAGAATGGTAAAGAAAGAAGAGCTATATTCATGTCCTCTCGAGATGAACCGATCGGAGGCCGTTAACCCTTTACTGCGCCATTTTTTTTTCGTTCGAAAATATGATTTTTCAATTGATTTTGACTCAAAATGAAAGGGAAAAATAATGAAAAAATTCCTAGCATTAATTCTTGCGCCCAAGAGAACTACAAAGTACTAAATTTAACATGGGCCACTATAGGGAGAAAATCAAGGTCAAACGGTTAAATATGTTTTCTAATGCTCAGATGGCCCCCAATGTGGGGCCTTGCTTTATCAGACTTCGGTGAAAAATCGAAATGTTTCCTCGATTTGTGCCGGAGGGATGACGACGTGGAAAAAAATGATATTTTAACTTTAAGAGTTCAAAATGGAGGAAATATATTTTGTGCCTCAGGGGTGCCATGGCGCAGTTAAGGGTTAAATCTTGTCACCTTGGCCGGTATTTGAACCCGGGACCTCAGGGTTACTGGTCAGTTGAGCTGACTATTATCTATACCAAAACGCGGAGGTCGCCTACGCGCAAGTTGTAAATCCTCAGCTCTGATCAGTGGTGTCACGTGTAATCTCGGCAACTTTGCAAATTTCCCGATTTAAACCCATGTAAAATATCGATTCGAGAGCGTGCACTATGAACCTTCAATAGTTCAACCTTATCTACACGTTTAAAATGACAGAATGCAGTGTTGCCATTTTGTTGGATAGTTATTCGATTTTTTCCATTTGACTTAATGTAAAAGTTAGTTATTTACAGGAAAATCTGGCAACTTATTTGGTCATCGTTGAACTGAGGACTTCAGCAGTCAGCGCTGCAACTCGGAAGAAATCGCTTTGTGGTCGGGTACCTCAACCAAGTCGGAAAAAAATCTTATGCAAAACGTTCCTTTCACGGCGAATTTAACATGACTGTGAAAAATTTCACTCGGGAGACGAAGATCAAAATATACAAACTAAGGCAATATGCATAACAGTAGATATCAAGTGCGAATGAAAAGACTATAGTATATACAAATTAGACACGAAAACTTCTCGGGAAAATAAAAGTATAGGAATAGACAGTATTGCCAGATGTGTTGGGTCGAAACTCGCGAGAACAGTTGACTTTAGAGTCCCTATATACTATGAGAGTTGCGCTAATGTTGAATGAATCCATTTCTGATTTTCTCTCAGATTTTAGGCTGCCAAGAAAGCTCCAAGAGGTAAATGCAAATGGCGGAGGGTTCGTTTATTTTTCGCGCACTAGCTCTTATTACACATTTGAAGTAACAGTGACCGCAGTAATTATTGTTAATTTTTACTTTGCTTGAATGTTATTCTGAAGAGCATTATCTCTTTCAATAACGACCGTTATTGTCGAGAATCTGAACCTAACCTATAAGAGATAGCGAAATAGTGGCAAGAACGCAGAGGCAAATGGTCATCCACCATTTGCAATTTGCCTCTTGGGGCAGGGCTGCCGTTTTGCATAGAATCAATGCTATTTTTCTAGTCACCCATGATTCCACCGGTTGAGAAAAGATTACACAGTTCAGTTCAGTGTATGATTGTAATGCACGAAAATACTCTGATCTGTAATTTTTCCTTAATCGGTGGAAAGTCCGTTGATTAATTAAAATATCCGCAAGTTTTTTAAAGTCATCGGCGACTCCACCGGTTGAGAAAAGATTACAGATGCGAGTATTTCAGTTTATCATAGTCATGCTCTGAACTGAACTGTGTAATCTTTTCTCAAGCGGTGGAATCATCGGTGAATTGAAAAATAGCGTTGATTCTACGCAAAACGGCAGCCTTGTCTTGGGGGCTCCATTGATCCGCTTCTTCTTCTTCATTTTGAGAGTCTTGTCGCAACTCTCATAGTATATAGGGACTCTAGTTGAATTCTGTCCTCCCCTCCCCTCATTTGAGCAAATGCAAAAGTATCGATTATAAAAAGATTAAATTGTATCGTCTCTTAGGATTGATATTTTCAAAAGTGTGTATTGTTTTTTGACTCAGCAGTGCTGTTGTTTCACGTACTATGACTCTCAAAAGAAAGTATCCTGGTAGAAATTTTTATTCCTCCATTTTTTGATTAGTTTCACTAAGAGAAATCACTTTTCTTTAAAAACAAGGAAACATGTTTACTTGTGACAGTTTTTCTTGCGCGTAGTAACGTTCTGTTGCACGAAGGAGAATTAGAGCTCATTTCAGAAGTGTAACCTAAACAATAATTTTTGGCGTATTTTCATCTTTAGTTATAGTTTAAATCAAAACAAAACTTGTACACGACTAAATTATTTTGCTTTTAATGTGTCCGTTATTGAAAAGTGAACACTCGAACTCATTTCCTTTCATTTTTCATTGAGTAATATCATAAATATAATGTTGAAAAATTCCAAAGATTATCGGTCTAGGTGCGCCTACACTTCTGAAACTACCTCTACTATCACAACAAGGAATCTTTTCTTTGGGTTAAAGGAATTCCCCCTTAGTCAACATTTCACTGTGCAATTTCTTTAACACAAACGAAATACACCTTGGATTAAAAAAAAGAATTCTTCCAGTGTTTAAAAAATATTGCAGTTTTCAGGTATTTGAGAGTCTAACATCAGAATTGCCTCTTGAAAAGCATGTCTTAAAAAATCTAAAACTCTTTAGAGTATAACGGACAACATTATCGAGGGCGGTTTCAATTAAAAGACTTTCTTTTGAAGGTAATAGTCACTGGCGCAACCAGTATCTATTATATCTCTCTCATTTCCCATTTGAATGTATAAGTAGGAAAAGGACAGAAAGATGGGGTTTTATCCCGTTGTCCATCTTTGTCTAACATACGTTTTTTAATGGAGAAAAGAGAGAGATGAAGAAACTCTCAGTACGCTGCTGGTCATATAGTACATGTATAACCCTACGAGTTGTCCTATTTATCTCAATGTAAAAATGTTCAACATCCCGCCAAATTTTGCAACACTGTACGATGTGTCTCCAGTAAAGTTGGAAAACTGGCGCCTGTTGTGATACTCTTCACGGAAGGTATCGATGTAATCTCTAGAACAGAGGAAAACTTGCATTCTCCCATGCCTTAATAATATGTTTCCGGCACCATGCAGAATAATTAGAGTGGTGTTGTTCCAAGTTTTTCCAATAGAGATGAATTAAAAGTATCGGCCTGTATGTAAATTAAAAATAGGTAAAATATAACGATGGTGCATGACTCTGAAAAATTCTGAAATCCGAGGGATAACCCAAAGTATATACCCAGTGGCTTACAAGCTTAGCTTATAAGTTTAGCTTGTTATAATGTGGATTTAAATGGAAAGATGCAACGTTGCCAAATTGTAGGCTGCGTCATCACTAAAAATGCCGGAAACACAGTAAGATAATTGTGGGGGGAAAAAACTCACCTTTCAGAAGATTTCATCTCCAGCTTGTGATCCATTTTCAGGTGTACGGCGTACTCTTATTGGTACTCAAGCTCTGCGAACAAAATAAATAATAGTTTTCGAATTAGTTTGAGTGAAAAATTGTCAAGGAGTTGTTCTAAACAGAGAGACGGATTGATGAATCGAAGAAAAAGACTCCGTTCTGTGTTTAAGACTTTCAGAAACAGCATTAAGAAGTCGCAAAATCTTTGTTTTCCTAGATGATTGAAAACACTCTGAAATCCCCGCTGTAAAGAGAGCATCTGGGACATTTTTTAGCTACAGAGATCTACTTATCAAAACGCAGTCCAACTAACACTTACCTTCTCTCAGAAAGTTATCTAAATCGACATGAAAAATAACTATAGTGATTTATTGATTCCGCAGGTGGTAGCAGGTGATACCATGGATTAGTAACCAAAGGAAATTATGCAAAAAATAATTTTTTTGAGAGAGACAATCAGAGATCTGGCTTTTTCCTACGGAACGGATGTTTATTTTCTTGTCAGGTTCAAAGTTTTGAACCAGTAAAGCTTTCTTTTCCCTGATTGTTGTTTTCTTTTCGAGCTCTTAGTTTTTTTCCCTTAGATAATTAATTCTATATTAACGAGAAGATGCTCTCCACTTATCGCGAGAGGCTTAAACTGTAAATTTTTCTTTTCCTTCTCTTTAAATTGTCCGTCGATTCTCATCAAGGTAATTCTCTTCAAATTAGCAAAATTATGATGTAAACTGACGAGATTTCCAATGTTTTGTCATAATGGAACTCTTGCAAACGTTTGCTGGAGGTGATTAAGAGTTGATTCTTGCATACAAATCTGTAAAAATTACGATGAGTACACTAAAACATCTCAAAATTCACTCTCAGAATCGGGCTTAGTATGGCGAGGCCATTGGGTGGATACAGGGAAATGTCTTTCTCTCTCTCCCTCCCATTTGAAAACGTGAGTTAGAAAAGGACAGAAGAGGGGGCCAAAGTCACGTGATGGCCCCCTTTGCTATCCTGTTCTAACACATACGTTCAAATGAAAGGAGAGAGAGAGAAAGACAATCGCAGCTGTATCCACTAATGGGCGAAGCTCCACAGGTATGACGGGAGATCCTTATCTAATAATTTGAAAAATATATCTGTGTTTCCGCAGAGAAATAAGTGACAAATTAGACAGGCATCTCTCATGATACCTGCGCAGCTCCGCCATTACGATATTGCTGTTACAGCTGTTTTCTGAGTTAATCACTGAATTTTAGACGTTTTTAGTGTGGCTTTCGTGATTTCCACTGGTTTTACATCAGATTTAACTATTCATTTCCCTACGGCAAAAGTTTGCAAGACGCCCATTTTCTCTTTCAGATTACTATGTAACAATATGTAGAGATTGAAATACATGTAGAAGTACTTATAATGTGCTCATATACTGTCATACTAGAGAGGCGGAATTTCGCCGGTTTTAGGTTCATTTGTCAAAAGAGCGCTCGTTGTCAATTCAGTTCATATAAGTTAATAGAGACCCGACACAAAGCTTCCGCATCCTAGATTAATCCTTTACTCACCAGATTAGTTCCAAGGAACGCCTCTCTGCCGTTTATATGGGAAAGGTACTTTACAGTTAACTGTTCGTACTCGGGGGAGTTGGGATTGCCTATACGATAAATTGAAGGCGCCCGAGGCAGCCAAGATGGAACACTCTTTGGGACATTGTCACACGGGTTCGGTTTGTTTGCCTCAATTTTTTTAAACCTTTAAAGTTGTAAAAAAAAAAGTTGTGATGAATCCATTCAAAATTGGTTTGAGACGAAAGTGCAATTGTCTTAGATTGGCTACACGAACACGGAAATGGATATAGGTGTTTCTTTTGGAAGGATTTGAAAGTCAGAAAAACTGAGATATGACAGAAACACGCCAAATTTTCTCACTTGGTTTAAAATTCTGTGTCCATATAGCTACTTTCAAACACTTAAACACTTTAATTTAAAACCAAACGCCACAGTATTAATAACAATTTTTGATTCAACCAATATGTGCCCAGAATTATTTGGAATTTTTCGGTGTTTTTCTAACATATTTGAGAACTGAAAACACGAAAAAAATTAAAACAAAGACATTTTTTGGGGCAGCTAAATTGTACGAGCTAAAAACTCCCAAAATTGGTTTTTGAGGAAAATTGGTCCGAATTTACTGACTTTTGGTCCAAAAATAACACAAAAAGTGGGTCGCTAACGACCCACTGTCCCACTGGGCATATATGGGATCGAAAACAATAATGAGACAAACAAATCACAATCAGGTTGTCCATAATGGCACTTTTTTTGGATACAACTTATAACAGGTATCAGCCCCTGTCCCTCTTATCGGATTGCTCGTTGATAAAAGTTCACAATTTTCATGAACACAGCGAGTAAACGAAAGGTTAACTGCGAGGATGCACGCGCGTAAAAGGACAACAAACTCCAGAATGTGATCACATGCAAACACATGCGCGCTTTTCCACGCAGGGCCCTGTATTCCACCAACACTAACACAGTATCTACAAGTGCGAGAACATGTATGGCAAGTTATTTGCAAGCGTTTTTACAAGTTTGGATTCAATTGAGGAGGTAGCTGGAAAAACGGCCTTAGTAGCAAATTCGCGTTCTGAGAAAACGGCTGTTAAAGTTTTTATTTTAGTGCCAATCTAACATAGATGAAGAATCAGGCTTGGGTTGGATAAAAAAAGTTGATCAGGTTGAAGTTGGTACAGTTGAAATACTAACTAAGGTCGTTCTTTCATAGAACGACCTGTTGCACAGAGACAAGTCCTCATCAAACGCTGGGTACTAAGGCCGTTTTTCCAGAGAACGACTTTCTGTATGGAACACATGTACATACTACATGATATAGATGTAAAAAAAAAAAACAACCAAAAATCTGCAAAAAAAGAGGCGAATTTATTAGAAAATAAAGAATATAAAATTATTCGTCCTCGTATTCACTCTCGCTTTCACTGTTGCCCGAGTCCTCTTCACCATCTTCAATTTTCCCCATTATGGTCATTATAAATAGTCACCAGCAGAAGTGGCAACCTCTACTCATATAAACTCCCATATCTCACTCAATTTTTGACGTACGGTCATGAAATTTTGTGGAGATATTATTGAGCCTATGTTCTCTCAGAAAAGTCGTTCTCCGGAAACACGACCTTAGCCGGATAAGGTCGTTTTTCCAACTAGCACCTCAATTGTTTTCGTGACATCATACTAAATCGGTCAGCTATTCGTTGGAGCTTTGCATATACTGTCCAATCGGCTCAATCACAATATTCATATAATTATAATTGAATATAGGGACGAGACATTGGTCATATTAGGTGTGCGCATTTGCTCGTTAGCAAAAATCCTAACCTAAATTCAAACATGGTTGTTGCCATACCGTATGAAGCAATGCTCATTGATAAAAATAAATGAAATAAAATTGCTACCGATATGCTTTGCATTTTAGGAAATTTTTTTACCAGAAGAATAAAAGCGTATCAAAGGCATTTCGACACTTAGTGCCAGCATCAACAACTGCATTTCCAACCAAACTATTAGGATGAAAATAGAAGAAAAAGTCACTCCAAAAAGAAAAATAAACGAAACGCGGAAAATAAAAAAAAAAAAAAAAAAAAAAAACTTTTTAAGCCAAGACAGAAAACTTCAAAACGCAATAGATTAAATGGATAAAAATCCATATTACAATTTGCCTTTGGTGTGTTTTTATGGAAATGTTCTTATAGTAAAGTTTGTCCTGAAAATGCACTGTACACCGGCAACAATTGTATTTCATTTCTTAACTTAACCTCAATTATATTCACACTGTTTCGCTAACTCAAGATAACAAATTGTTTGTGCTTTTTTAAGTACTGTCTTTGTTAAGAAACGAATGGTATAAGGTTGCTGTGCGCAGTAGGTAGATTTTCTCTTCGACTGATAAACAAATCCACACATAGACTTTTTGCCATCTGGTATTTCAGCCGGCTAGTTCGGAATGGACCTTGTATACTTTCCATAGGGAAGGATCAAAATTACTTTTCACATTTTCATTTTTTGACGAAGATCAAATGGAAACAATATCCTAAAAACAAAACAATATACGAGTAACTCTTCAGTGTACAGCAAAAATTGCCCTATGCTAAAAACTTGATGAAACCTAATCACAGTTTCCCTCTAAAAAAACAAAATAAATAAAATATTCAAAATATTCACCTCAAATAAGAGACATTTTGAGAACATCGCTCACTAGATCGAAAGATGGATTTTTCCGGACATAAAAAGCTGATGTATTCTCTTTATAGCTTTAAAAACATTTTAAGGCTGAAATTTTCTTGCAAAAGCCAGGTTATTTGACTCATTTTAAGCTCTAAAATAAATAATTTTATACATATTTTCAAGTTAAACTATGTCATGCAGTTTACTGTTCATAATTTTGATTTGTTTTCTTGAAAACATTTTCGGGAAAGAGTCCATGTTTCGACCAACGAGCTGTACATTTTTATCAAGAGTGGCATAGTCTAGTGGGAAACCTGCATAACCACCATGGAGAATTTATAGGTTAAGTTTAAGGTGAAATTTTCTACATTTATTCCCATGTATTTTGATACTACGAACATAGGCTTGAACATGCTTCGATCCACTATGCGGTTGCATCAAAATACATGGGAATCAATGGACGTAATTAAACATTAAACCTAACCTAAAAATGTCTTCATGGTGGTTTCGCAGGTTATCCATTAGACTGTCACTCTATATAAACGCAAATATAGCTCGTAGATTTTGATCTAATGGCCGTCGCAATGGAGTTGCGCCCGTTTGAAACTAGAAGGCTCACTTGTACCATCTAACACACAATTTTTGACAGTCAAGAATTCAAGATAATTGGTGAATCATCGTCAAATTAACCCTCTGCGCTCCGCGTATGTATTCATGAATGTCAAAGCCTGTCAAAGCTTTTCAGTGGCACAGCGTGCAATTTGGCAACGTTGTACAGTTCGTCCATTTAAACCCATGGAAAATATCGAACTATTGGGCGTTCGGTGAACGCACCTTCGCATTCGACCGTTTACATGGGTTTAAATGGACACGCGTACACTGTTTCCAAAGTGCACGCTACGCCACTAAAACTTTTGCTTTTGCTAATAAACTAACTTGTTCTTGTCCTATTAGTGAAACCATCAAGACCAGAGGCAATTATATATGACTCATGATAAATAACTTACTGAATAGTTGCGGCGATTCGATTAAGTCAAATGTTGCAATTGTCATTGGAGGGAAGCAAAGGAACGACTAAACAGGGAAAGAGACAGGAAAAACACTCAACGATACATCGATCCCGAAAGTCGTGGTTTTATTGAACTCAACACTCAACGAAAACAGCTCTGCACCGAGGCTTATACGCGTAAGCTCCCGCACTGAGCTGATCGAGACTGATCGCAGCTTAGTCTGCTTAGTGCGGGAGGAAGTGACATGACGTTATTGTCGAAGAGTGGCTTTCTCACGGTGTATGACATGCGCGCGCGTGCGGTGAGCGCCGCAGTTGTCACATATTCTCACGAGGAATTCGCCTATTTCAGATTAAATTTCAACGGAAAGTAGGCGAATCTTTTTATCCATCGAATCCTAAAATAACCGGTCATCAGCTGCTTTAAATCCTGAAATCAGAGGTAACGTGAAATTTGGCAACATTTGGTAGATTGTCCATTTGACTCTTTCATACATGATGTACATTTCACTTTACATCTGAATAACATAGACTCGTATGGAGAAAATGAAAATACGATATGCACATCGTTCAGTGGCGTAGCGCACAATTTGGCAACGTTGTACAGTTGGTCCATTTAAACCAATGAAAAAGATTGAACTCTTGGGTGTTTGTTGAACATCCTCGCATTCGACCTTTTACATGTGTTTTAATGGACACAATACAACATTGCCAAACTGCACGCTCCGCCACTGACATCGTTTTATATGAGGGAATAGTGTCCAGATCAGCTATGATGACCAATTATCCTTTCCTGAACAAAAAGTATTTTCAAAGGGGTTCAGAGGTTTGAAAGGGTTAAACACGCAAAAAAGGTCGAACTGTTGGGAGTACATACATGCACATTGAACACACTCTCTCGGATCGATGCTTTACATGGGTTTGAATGGACGTAATGCAGCGGTGCCTGATTTCATGCAAAAAAAACCGCCTGAAGGTGATACCAGGCAAAACTTTTCCAGATTTCAATCTGATGAATAGCACCTCTAATCCCTTTTTGGGAAAAGTCGCGTTCTTGGTATTTTGAATTGGAAACAAAGAAAAACGCAAAATCCAAAAACGTCGGGACTTGCGTAATTTTTTTATGGATTTTTTGAGCCCAAAACTAGCAAAGCTGGCTGAGAATTAAAGCCGTAATTTATGAAATTCATTTCACCATAAGCTTTGTGAGTAAGAGTGAATGCGAGTGATAGTATGTCTATCTGTCTCACTCGTACTCATTGATGCTTATGGAAATTTTCGTATTTCCAAAATCCCGACTTTATTTTGGAGTGTTTCGGATTGAATTTTTCAGGGTGTTTTTCTGAGGTATGCTTGCAAGTGCCGACGTTCCTCAAATGTGTTCTTTTTGCGTCAATTTGTAAATTTTAGCCAAGAAATGTTGACTTTTTGAACAGCGCGAAGTGGTGTCCACGGCTCGAATTAATCGGCCCGGGAGTGGCCTTGAAACACTTACGGTGCTGAGAATTTTTGCACCTGCTTCAACCCCAGTGCTGAAAAATTTGAGCATTTTTCATTAATTTTTTTTAAATACTTCCAGAGAAATAAACTTTTTTTGTTTTTGTTTTTTTTTGTTAAAAAAATGTAGAGCTTATGTTTTGTTTGGTGATTTTTTTGTTTTTGTCTCTCCCATTTTCATGTTTTCGAAAAATGTATCATGATCTCATATAGAAAAATATCTCAAAAGCTTTGGTAAATAAATAAATTATGGTGTAAAACTCTGTTCAAAAGTAATGGTATCCTTAGCTTTATAGAGAAACTTTTTAATTAAAGCACCTACATCAAGCGACAGGTTTCCAAGGACCATAACCTCTAAGAAGCAGTAATTACCGCAAGTGCAAAGAATACAAATTTACAAGCAGACAACAGCTGATTAGCGCCATCTATAGTGAAGAAGTGAAAACATGACACCACCTAATGGTTGCGTCGGATACTATTTATAGGCATACGAGTAAGACAACCTAACGCCCCCAATAGAGGGTTTTAGTAATGGCGACTGCCGGTAATGAGCGTTCCAAACAAAGCCGGTTTGTCTCTCTCGCTCTCACGTGACCCCTATGTACTGCCATCTCACTCTAATTTCAAAAATCGTATATAGAGACTTATTTAGTGAAATTTTATGGCAGAAATGAATTTCTCGAGGCATTTTAATGCGATTTTGATAATAATATATCGTAAAACAAGGCCCTGTATACGAATTTCGATACTAGAAAGAGATGGATATACATAGGGGTCACGGGAGAGTGAGTGAGATGGTTTGGAACGCTACGCGAGTTTTATCACAACCGATTGCGACCGATGAGTGCATTGTTGCGGTTGTTGGCTAACCGCTGACTTCACACTAGAACCGTCTATGGCCATATGGTGAAACATTGAACCCAGCTTGCGCGGGAATATTCAAAAGTCTGTGGACTTACGTCGTACGTCTCCCGCATCTCAGGGGAATGGGTATAAGAGAGGGAGCGAACTTTCACCGCAATAATCCGAAAGTCGAAAGCTCTCGCAGATACTGAAAAAATAATTCTCCTATAATTTTCACATCCAAAGAGAGGTATGCAAGCAAGGTTGTCAGATGCTGTGAAGGGGAAAAAATAATCTACCCATAATCTATATCAGAACGAAATTGGTAAGGATGCAAATTTTTCATGGTCAAGTCCCCAGCGGGCGGTCTCGGTCGCTGCAAATTGAAAATTCTAAAGACAAATTAGCCCGATGGCATTGAAGTACATGGAGGGAGGGAAGCAAATGCAAGTGATGGACTATTGATAGATGACGGTGAATCTCACTTTTGACTTCTTTTATTTTTTCGGCGCGCTCAGACACCGCGACAATTACAATTAACGAGCCACTTTTCAGGTTAGTGACATTCACCGTGTGCCGGAAGTTTGGCTTTACTATGCTGGAGCGAGCGGAGCTCAAAGATCCAAAATCGATCTCACTCACTATACAAATATAAGTTACAGTTTCAACCCGAAATCCGTAAAAACGCGTATTTATTATATAGTCAAAATTTTGACGAAAGCTTTCGGTAAAAACCCGAAATCGCTTACTTTTTCGGGTTTTTACTAGAATTTTTGGTCAAAACTAGTTTTGACGAATGTGTTGTAGTAAAAAACTGAACTGGTTTATTATTTCGGATTTTTACTACCGATTTCAGTTAAAACTAGTTCTTTCCAGGAGTTGATCAGTAACTATCCGAAGCTTTCTGGAATTCCAGAATTTCGGAAAGGTATGGGCGTTTTATCTGAACTGATCAGCCGAGTGATGACAGTATTGGAGTCAGATGTGATATGTGTTCATAAGCTTCTCAAGAGGGACAAATGCATCAACAGATGTCTGTGCAAGGAAAAAAATAAGTAATGTTGTCAGATGCGGAGACTATCGCGCCTCATCAGTAAAAACCCGAAATAATGAACCAATTCGGTTTTTCACAACAGCTTATTCGTCAAAACTAGTTTTAACCAAACATTCTAGTAAAAACCGGAAAAAGTAAGCGATTTTGGGTTTTTACCGAAGGCCCTCGTCAAAATTAGTTTCGACTAGTAAATACGCGTTTTTACGGATTTCGGGTTTTTACTGTAACGCATGCACCGACAAGTAGATCTACAGCTTCAAGCTGATTCCTCAGTCCCCACCTGTCTGAAGTAACATTCTGGCTCAATAGATATCGCCACTTGCCACGTTTTTAAAATTTGACATTTGACTTTAAACGCTTTTTTTTCTAGAAGCGTTGATTGAAAGGGGGGAGTCCCAACAGCAATAGCGTAAAGTTGTAATCAATTTTTTGAGTCTTTCAACATTATTTGTCCTAGATTGAAGGAGATTCTAAGCACTCTAAGTCTTAAATGCACGAAAATATCAGGGCTGCCATTTGGTGGATTCTACATAGAATGTTTTGATACACCGATGATTCCACCGGTTGAAAAAAAAATACACACGGTCTTTATGTAATCTTAGGAACATTGTTTATAAGATATCCACCTTGGCTGCCTTCATGGTGACTTCGAAATTGCGTTTCAGAAGGCCCCCATATGTTGAGTATGGTTTTTATTCGTCTCTGATGGGTTTTCTTAAACTTCAAGGTTCTTTTTTTGTTTAGAGCTTGATCAAGACCGGGGCTATAGATCGCCTAATGATGTCTCATGAAATCGGTCGATTGATATAGTCGACGAAATAAGATCCCATAAAACAGCTGGTGTGCTCAACAACGGAAACTCCAAGTTAAGATTCTATTACTCATATACCCGGCTGCTTCTTTTGAAAAAGTGGGGTTAGGGTTCGTCTTGGTATATGTAAGCTTATGGAATGCTTATGGCGTTATCGAGGATTTGGTTGGTTTTTTGAAGTTCAACCAAAATTGGAAAAGTACGTCAGTAATAAAAGTTTAGGGCTTAGTTACTTCCCCAAAGCAGTAAAATATTTAAAAATCGTGTTTTGAGAGGATGAATCTCAATTTTGCATTTCACCGATATTTCATTCTCCATAAGCGTACGTAAACCAAGACGACCCTAACCTCAAAGAAGCAGCTTGGTATTGATTTTTTTCAGTCATATTGCGATGGATACACGTGATGTTTTATGAGACCTACTTTCACAAACCGCTGCATTTAGTTTCACACTTGTCAGGAGGACTCATGAATTATAATGACAGAAAACAGCTGATGAGAGAAATCACTCTAAAATTCTATTGGATCAATCAATCTACTCAAGAGTTGTCCATTCTCTTTTTCAAAAATGAGAGAAATTCGTGAGAACCGTACGGTATCCATTTATTTGAGCTCATGTTTTCTTTAATTCTTTACACGTTGGTCGCATTACAACTGATCTAAATAACGTATTTACTTTCTGTCTCGGAAAAAAATTGACAATTTTTAATTTTTGAGACAAAAACATAGCTGTCAATACCTACAAGTTGACCGTACTACCGGTAGAGAAAAACTGATTTCTGAATTACCTCTGACGAAGCTCAAATGTTCAGAACTCCTGACACAAGTCGGTGTACTTCATTCCCTCGGGGCTGAGCATCGCGATGATGAGAGAACGTTGAAGAGATGAGTAATAACTTTTAAATTAAATTAATTAATTAAATTAGTTAAAGACCATTGTTGGAACTCGGTGTGAAACTATCCGATCGATCATTGTACTTAAAATGATGTTTTGAAGCCGCGGTACAAAAATAATACTCAAGTGAATTGGAGGACTCCCCATCTCACAGGTAACCTCAAAATGACCGAACTACGTCCATCCTCATTTCACAGATGTATTTATTGCATGGAACAAGTATATTTTTAATTTATTTGTGTAAGTTGAATGAATATTACATCATTCGAAAAAAAAGTCCGGGTGATTAACATTTCTTTCTTCGGAATAGCAATGATCTCAAAGCTAAACGACTAAAAATCCAATGCAAACGTCCCTTTTTTCAGTTCACAGCACTTAACATCTAGCTTGGGCAATAAATACATCAAAACGCTTTTTATTACTCGACACTCTTGAATGGAGTAGGATTATTATTATTATTTTTGTTTTAATCGCGAAGTTTGACTCTCTACTCTGTTTCTGAGAAGCTTTGAAGATTCGAGTTTGTTTCGCGGCATGTCGTCCTCTGACTGAGATTAAGAGTGGAGTAGGTAGCTTTTCAAACTGTAATCCATGCACAAAGATATCTAAGCACCAAATGATGCTGGAACCTCTTGATCTTGCAAGATGTTATATTCTGTTGTTAATATGACAGGAATTTTTCCAAGAGTGGCCCTACATTTACTTAGTGACTTCAGGCAAAATTAATTGGAAACTAAGTCGTTGAAAAACAACTAAATTGTCGAATTATCCCGGCAACAGATAAGTCGTTAGTTGCTCAATGCTCACGTAGGCTACTAACCTTTAAATACAATCAAGAGTTGTCCACCCGAGCAGCAAAACGACTAGTCTAGTTGCTGATTAACTAAATCAACGATTTTGTTGTTTCACTACGACTTACTTTCCAATTAGTTTCGCCCAAGTTTGTTTACTTCAGTTTATTTGTTTTTGTTTTTTTTTTGTTTCTAAGTAACATAGAAATCAAAACTTGATCATTCCTAATCACAAAGGGGCTGTTGCACACTTTTGCCATTTGGTCGATTTAGGGATAAAACTTTGGAAAAAACAATGGCAGCATTAAAAACTCACGGAGTCTACCCCTAAACTCATAAAAGGCTTGTAAAAGCGCGAGCGCAAAGGGAAGCGTTGAGCATAGATGGAGCTAGCAATTTGACAACTGTGGATTCTGCCCATTTGAATGTATGGAAAACAATCGATTCTTGAGGGGGCCATGGCCCACTTTCTAATCGATTGTTTCTCATTTATTCAAATGGGAAGAATTCACAGTTGCCAAATTGCTAGCTCCGCCCATTGCGTTGAGCATAAAAAATGGGAGATTCCCAGCTTAATCTTTCCACTCTCTCCATGCTGACAAGGAAGTTTCACGGAGTAATGAGACACCAGAGTAGCGATCCATTAATGATAAATGGTACAGTGACACCTGATGACACCGGTGCGGTGTCGAAAGAAATTAGTCTTTTATTGGTCACTTCTTGATGGAGTTACAGTATTAATTAGATGGGAATCTCCCATTATTAACCCTTGTGAGCCTAAGGTATTTCGGTAACACAAAGGACTAAGGGGGGGGGGGTATTTTTGTACCCCAAGGATATTTTCATGCAGCACAGTCAGTATCAATAATTTTGAAACTTTAATGGATAGATTATGTACTTAGTACCCTAAGAGAGTAATTTATGTGAAATTTGAGTAAATTTTTGCTATGTTGCCAAATTTACACCTACTTTTAAAAAAAATGTCAAAATAAAAAAATGGAAAAAATGAAATGAGGTACCATCTTATTTTTCCATTTTTGATAAATTTCCAAATTTTTTTTTAATGATCTGACTTAATATTCTTAATCTACATAAAATTTCCGTAAAATTCACTGTAATAGATGGTTCCAAACTCAAAACTGGCAGGACGAAGGGGGGGGGGTATATTTGTACCCCAACACTTTAAATTTCTATAATATCGACAAAAATTCATAAAAATTAATGAAATTTGGTGGACGTGTTCTAAGTATCCTAACTTAAAATGTCATGAAGTCCCAAAAAATTTTGAGCAGTTTTGACAAAATGGCGTAAAAAAAAACTGGGCTGGGGTACAAATCTACCCCCCCCCCCCCTTAGGCTCACAAGGGTTAAAGCCCGACTCCGCCATTTCTCTCGCGCATTTAAAAGCATTTTAAAAGCCAGCTTTTTAAAGAGCGGAATCTGCGAGTTTTTATTGCACCCATCGTTATTTTTTCGGGTATTCATATCTGCGTAGATCCTTAAATCGCTTACTGCAGAAGTGTGCAACAGCCTCATTGTCAACAGGCGGCACTGAATGTAAATGTTGCATCGAGCTTTGACTAGTCTAACTACCGGTAGATAAATAAATACAAGTAGAATAGATGCATTTGCTTATTCAAAGCGTTGTGCGAGGTATACTTCTTTCGGGAACTTATAACAAAGTTTCTATTAGAATTTCTAATTTTGATTCAACATTTCCAGCCTTTGAAAATTTCAATTTTTTTCACAAAATATTGACATTTTCCTATCTCATGAGTTTTTTAGGAAAAAAAAATTGACAAATATCTTGCTTATAAGGCATAACGCAATTTATCGAGAAAATTCTCCCCGGGATTTCACGTTACAAAATATTTCAGGAGATGCCGATTATATTGTAAAAATGTTGAATCCTCCCGATGTCTTATTAAATTCTACTTGCAAGTGATTCTATTTGTAATACTCACAATTGAAGCATCTTATTTCAGCTTCAAAAATTTGAGTCTTAATAAATTGAAGTTCTTATGTTCGTTTAGGCTCTGCGTTGATGAATTTTGATAAAATGATCAGTATGATGTTATTTTCAACCCGCGTTGAAATTACTTTTAAAAATGTCGACATCTTTGAGCCTATTTTTTTGATAAAATGTACACTGAATGAACGTCTCAAAAAATGTGCCATGAAACAGAATTAGGGACCATTCTTCCTCTGCAGAAAAAGTTCGATTAATGTTGGCAAAATTAATATTTTGATTTGAATGAAAGTGAAAAATTCTTGCACAGCATAACTTATAATTCTTCTTTGTCGATCGAAAACAGTGGCGCATAGCGTGCAATTTGGCAATGTTGTAGTTTCTTCATTTAAACCCACGAAAAAGATTGAACTATTGGGTGTTCGGTGAAATACAATGTTGCCAAATTATTCGCTACGCCACTGATCGAAAATCACACTGATGATTAGCGTTGAGGTAGTTTCTTTTGAGTCGTTACCTTCAATTAAACTGAAAGTACTTTCTTTCAACATTGGGCTAAATTTAAAAAACTATGTGGTTATTATCATTCATCTCTATGCGAGCTTTGTAAGTTATCGATGGGTTTTGTCGAAATATACAGTTTTTTATTCTCTATTCTAAGAAAATTAAAATACTTAACCTGATGGACCTGAGATAAGATTATACACTGAAAAAAAAAAAAAAATGCCTGGTAGCATTTTTTTTTTTTTTCATGACGGTATGTGAACCGATGAAAGGGATGGCACATTCACCGGAATAAAATTCTAGTGTTTTTACCATAGTTCTTGAAAATATTGAGGAAATTCTAGATCTGAAACCATATTCTGACTAACACCCTGTGGCGGCTCGTGATATTTGGCAACCATGCAAGTTTTTCATTTAAACGTAGGTAAAATAATCGATTCTTGCGGAGGCTGGCAGCCTCCGGGAGAATCGATTGTTTTACATTGGTTAAATAGGAGGAGGACACGGTTGCCAAATTTCACGAGCCGCCACTGCTAACACCAGAATTTTGTGGTCGGAGTACTATAGACTTTCTGTGGCTCACATATCGTTGTGCCTTCTGGTAATATTACTAGAAATTAGGAATCATTTTTTTTTAGTGAAGGGCTCATTTTTTATTTTTTAAATCACAAATAAAGTAACTAAATTCAGTTGTTATTTAATTCTTAACAACCTCAATGTCTTACCTAATATTTTGCTGAAATATTACAAAAAACTGAATGCCAAACTGTGAAAAAGTGGTGAAATCGTCAAAGGTTTCACAGAAGTCCAAGACGCACGAAACTTGATGAAAACTAATCGATGAATTAGCATAGAACAACAGAAGAGTGAATAAATATGAATTAATAAAATTGTTAGCCGGACTACAAGCGTGCCACACCAGCGACTAATTGTAAGTTCATTAAGAGAACCCTCTCGATTTACATCGTAAACTCAAGCACTTAAAGCATCAGGTACAATTCGGATCCTTTCCAGAATATCTAGCGGAGACATCAACAGATGATAAGGAGATAGACGAATTGTAAATCATGCCGCAGCTCAGGGATGCCATTTTGCGAAACATCACACACATTTTCCAAATTTAACTCAATGTGCAATTTTTGAAATTTCCCGCCAAATTTGCCAACACTGCCCAAGATATATCCCCCGGTGGTGCATATCAAGTAGGTATGTCCTCTTTGTTACATCCCGCGTGCAAAAATAAAAAGAGCGAAAAGTTTACTTATCTGGATTACCTTTATTGCGGTCTGAGTTGTAAATTTCTTAGCTTTATGACCATATTCTTATCCGCGCGATTAAGTTTAGTTTTTACTTCTTTAAATATTTTCCGCGTCATCTGAGGGCTAGGTTAGCAGACATACGCGATTCTTCCTCCTAATTTTTTACTTTTTTTTGCAAGGAACGCAAGTGATAACCTATCTCGAAATTCGGTTTTATTGATGTTAACATTGTTGCCCATCGAGTGATGTAAGAAGTTAGCACGCATGCCTAATTTTAATACTTAATCTTTCGGAATAAATCAATGGAAAGCTTTTATGACCCTTAACATGGGTGTTGCGGGTGCTACACATTTAATCGTGGTTCGTTCAAGGTCGCTGCGTGTGAGCTTTGTCGGCTTTGCGGTAGTGTCAACGATCTACGTATTTTGTCTTCTTGTGATCAATGGAAAAAAAGAAGAAAACTAGAGCGCAGCATTTAAACTATTTGAATTCTTAAAATTATGGACAGAACTAAAAAATTGTTAGTTTTTCTATTTGCAGGAGTTGAATTAAACACAGCACGGAGGTTCTGTAACTATTTTAAATAGTAAACTGCAAGACTGCCAGTTTTAAAATTGTGTGCATACTTTTAAGTATTCAAATGGTTATTCTAAGCAATTTTTCCAGGTGCAAACACCTCCTTGTGAACCAGAAGATTCGCACGATGTTACAGTGCCTGAAGTGACATTTCAGGGTAAAGCACAACCAAAAAGAGTTTAGTCAATGGGTCAGAGGTACGATCGTTAAAAAAAAAAAAAAGGTTTGTCAAATGAATCATGCACTTAGATTGTTTATAAAATCCGTAAAAAGGTCAATAAATTGCTTCGCCGTTTTGATTTTGACTCAACGAAAGAAAATAACCTCAAACTTGACGTATAAATAGCAAATTAACTCTTCACAGAAATTTCTTTCAATCGCGAATGGCTCAACAAAACAACATCGAACACGGTCAGTCGCCTACTGCTGGGAGGTGTAACACAAAAAAAGGCTTCTTCGGGCGCCTTCAATGTATCGTATAGGCAATTCCAACTCTCCCGAGTACGAACAGTTTACTACCCTCCCGAAAACAACGGAAGAGTGGATGGCGGTCTTGTGATCTAACCTAACCCCCCCTAAGATTAATCGAATCTCAAGAAAACTCAAATCTCAAAATGCATATATTGAAGGGATAATCTGTAACAAAGATCCGAAATTAAACGTTTATTGCTTATTGCTTCACTTTCGTGGAAAATGCCAAACCTAATGAATAGGCACTTACGGGTTTCACGAACCCTTGTTTCGCTTTCGGAGGGCAGTAGGGCACATCAACCTTACGTTTGTGTCCAGTAATTTCTCTTTCTCTCTCTGCGCCCATTTTATTGCAAAGTGTCAGAGTAGGACAGACAAATGGACTTTGTTCACGTGATCGCCCTTCATTCCATCATTTTCTGAAACATTTGTTTCTCCTGGCGGAGGGATACAGAGACACTTTCGTGGCACGTCTGCGCGGCAAACTGTCCAACCATGAAAGGCGCGTGGGAGCCGGAAGAGGCTGAAGGGACGTTTTTGAGGGCCCCGCGCCTTAACAGCGATTGAAAGCCCACAAAAATGACAGGTCTGCTCGTAAGTCTGTTTTCTCATTTAAAATGACATTGGTTCTGCCCCAGAAGAGCAGGGGGACGTTTTAAGAGCCCTCCGCCTTGTCAGTGATTAAAAGCCCTCAAAAAGACAGGTCTGCTTGTTAGTCTGTTTTCTCATTTAAAATTACATTGGTTCTACCCCGGAAGAGCAGAGGAGACGTTTTGAGAGCCATGCACCTTAACAGCGAATAAAAGCTCACAAAAAGTATAGGTCTGCTTGTAAGGCTGAATTCTCACGTAATATTATATTGGTGGTGGCCCGGAGGAACAGAGGGGACGTTTTGAGAGCCCTGCGCCTTGTCAGTTATCAAAGGCCCGAAAAATATAGGTTTGCTTGTAAGTCTGTTTTCTCATTTAAAATTACATTGGCGATGCCCCGGAAGAGCAGAGGGGACGTTTTAAGAGCCCTGCGCTGTGTCAGCCGTTAAAAAAGACAGGTCTGCTTGTAAGTTCGTTTTCCTATTTAAAATTTCACTGGCGGCGACCAGGAAGAGCAGAGGGGACGTTTTGAGAGCCCTGCGCCTTGCCAGCGATTAAAAGCTCACTAAAAAGACAGATCTGCTTGTAAGTCTGTTTTCCCATTTAAAATAACGTTGGCGGTGCCCCGGAAGAGCAGGTGGGACGCTTTTAGAGCCCCGCGCTGTGTCAGCTGTTAAAAGTTTTTAAAAAAAAAACAGAAGTCGGCTTGCAAGTTTGTTTTCCTATTTAAAATTACATTGGCGGTGCCCCGGAAGAGAAAGAGGGCCCGGTCTTGGGTGACCCGCCACATCTTCAGTCACCTTCCCCAATTTTTAGGGGCCCCAGAAATGCATCTTGCCTCGGGGCCCTCAGAGGTAATGCAGCGGCCCTGCGTGTGGGGTCGAAAATGGGAGGGAGAGGTGCAATACAAAAATACGTGCCCTTTTAGGCGCACTGTTGGCACAACGTGCGCCTATTGAAATCGCCCTGATACTCAATAGAGTATACTACGCCCCCTTGTGATCAAATGGCGAAATGAGCTTTTTTGATGTCGTGAAATTTAGGTTGTGTCCTGTGTTTTTTTTTATGCTAATTTCATTTGAAAAGTTAATGTTCTCCCAGCCACGACTGAATTCTGAGTTGGTTGGGAGTAATTTCATGTTCATTGATTGACGTTTTTTTAAAGTTATTCTATGTCAAAAATTTCCAACCTCACTTTTTGATTATTTCAAATTTTCCCGGTATATATTCTAGGTGATCAAGAGAACCAATCATTTGCCGTTCTGAATGTTTGTTTTTTTGCATGTAAATGCAATTATTATAATTAATTATAGCGTGTGGTCAAACGCAAAACGGAAAGCCCCTACAGCAAGAACTCTGAACATTCCTTATCTCAATACTCAGAATTCTCATTTAATTACCAAAAATTACTGCGCATCGAAGAGGATCTCTTATTATTCAGCCCTGATGTCGTTGTTTCCATAGTGGTCCCTGCCCTAACCTCCTCCATATTTCCTATCAAATTTCAGCTATTTGTTTACGCTCAACGTAATAAAATTACTCTGCTTGCGTTTATAGTAGCTATGACTCGTGAATTGGTAAGAGTTCAAAGGTTCAACAATGGGACCTCTGAATAGTGTGATGTGCTGACTTGCTTTATATTTCCATCATGTTGTTATTGTATGTGAAATTTCTTAGTCCTATTCAGAACGAAACAAGGAAATGCTTCTTATTTCTCTACTTCTACATTTTTGGTTTTGAAGGTCCTAAAGGAAGTCAGCCCTCTTTCAATTTTAAAGAAATGTGCTTTGCGGTAAAATTTTCTGACATTTTATTTAGTCTGGCAACTCCCGTCAAATGACTTAGCGCTTCAAGGCATCATTTATTCAATGCAGTTATTTTGCTCTTTCTCTATTTACAAGTAAATTTCTAGTACTCCAGGAACTTCCTGATTTCTTATGTTACCTTATGCTACATCTGTTGTACTACCTATGTTGATTCAAGCTGTCACTCTCCTTATATGTCTCAAAGTATCTTGAGACACTCAAACTGGTTCCTTAATCATATAGTTTGGTAGTCCGCTAACCTTTGACAGTCACCTATTTTGTCGGAGATCATCATCAGTCATGCCTAAAAGTTTAGCGCTTAGACTTTTGTACAAAATTGGGATTGCGCCTCACGATTGGTGACAGTTAAGTTAGCGTCATATGATGAAATATGAATCAGCGCTCCATTTCTTTCTGAAATTTGTGTTACCGAGTCAATTTCTTCTGAAAATTATGTCAGCGTACGTGCTGTTTTTTACTGAAACTTGAGTGAGCGCACAGTTTTGAGAAAAAACATTTTCAAACGCTATAAGAAAAAAGAAAACAATACGGCATTGGAGAAAATGGGGAAATTGAGTTAGTGCTTATACTTTTGCTGAAAATTAAAGTCGTGCACCACAATTTGGTTCAAATTAGTTATGACGCTTTTTTTTTGCTGCAAAATGACTCAACGCGCCATGCGTTTCTGAAAATTGTATGATCTCATCAAATTCTTCTAAAAATTATGTCAGCGCATCGGTTTTTACTGATACTGAGGTGAGAGCGCTAATTTGAGCCAAAAATATTTTTAACGCTAATAATCAGAATTAGAGACTGATTAGGTGTGTTGAGGTTGGATCAGTCATGCCTAAAAGTCTACATCCGACGGAGATGGTGTGATTGTATTTTTACTTTCTCACTCAAATGAAATTAGAAAAATTGAGAAAGTATTGTATTGCGTTGGCGCAGAGATTTTCAAGGTATTTTGTTGCGATAGTTGGCCTCTCAGGACAAAGTCAATCATGATTTAGTCAAAGTAATTGCCTCTTATCATGTCTAATACCATCCATAAGAACATCCTTCCATCATATTTTCTATTTCTTAACCCTTTCTGACTTAGAGAGATTTATGTAAAAAAAATCTGTGGCGTCTGTCCGTCAGTCCGTACCTGGGCATAACTTTTGAACCATTGATCCTTATGCACCAAGATTTTGCACAGTTGTTGCTTTTTAGATTCCCCAGAGGTACTTTTTTGTTTTTTTGAAATTTTGATTTTTAGGGTAGTTATGGGGAAAAAATTATTTTCATTAAAATCAATGGTAAAATGGATAAAAATGAATAAAAATGGAATAATTCAAGTTTGGCTCAATCAATTTTGATGAAAGTTAGCAAAAAATATCTATTTTCAGCCTACTATAGAATGAACCACTTATAGTTCCTTTATTCATTCCTTCAGACTGTTTAAAAAATCAAAATAAGTGCGCTCGAGCCGAAAAATAGAATTATCGTGAGAAATCAATCTTAAAACTTGGAGTCAATCAATAATGGCTCCATGAATTTTGATAAAACTTTGTACACACAATCTACTATCAATAAACTTAAATATTTTCCTCTCTGTGTCACCAAAACCAACCGATAAAACCATTTCTAGAGGTAATATAGGTGCAATTGAGCAAAAAATTTGGGAATATGAGCAAATAAAAATATAATCCTATTATTTGGGATAGTTCAGGTTTGGTTCAATCAATTTTGATGAAAGTTAGCGAAAAAAATCTACATTCAGCCTACTATAAAATAAACCACTTATAGTTACAATATTCAACCCTCAAAACCGTTTAAAAAATCAAAATATGTGCGCTCGATCCAAAAATGGAATTATCGTGAGAAATTAAGTAATCTTAAAACTTGGAGTCAATCAATAATGGCTGGATGAATTTTCATGAAACTTTTTACACACAATCTACTATCAAAGTACTAACATATTATCCTCTCTTGATCACCATACACAACCGATTAGACCTTTTCAAGAGGTAATATAGGTGCGATTGAGAAAAAAATATGGGTATATAAGCAAATAAAACATAATCTTATTATTTCGGATAATTCAGGTTTGGTCCAATGGATTTTGACAAAATCTGGCAAATAAAATCTACAATTGGTTTACAAAAGAATTAGCCCTTACAGTTACAATATACAACCCTTAAGAGAGTTTAAAAAATCAAAATAGGGTGTTTGACCAAAAAAAAAAAAAAAGAATGAAAGTGAAGAATTAATTTTAAACTTGGAGTCAATCATTAATGGGATTGATTTTGACAAAAATGTTCACAAACATAATGTGTTAAAAAAATACACTAAACACTGCACTGTGTGCACTAAAACATTTTTCTGGTACAGTCCTCATAAAAACCTTACGACCGTTTCGAGGGGCAATATAGGTACGATCGAGCAAAAATCTTTTGAAACTAATTGTAAGCAAATATTAAGACAAACATAATATTTGCAATAAGTAATTCAAGTATGACTCAATTAAGTTCGATGAAAATTGCATCAAAACGTTTGCAACCAGCCTAGGCAGAAATTTCTTTTCAATGTATTACTACAATATTCAACTTTTAAGTCTAAAGCTGTTTAAAAGCAATATAGGTTTCATTACACCAAAAAATAGAATATTCAAGGAAATTCATTTTATAAAGAAAAGTCAATCAAAAATGGCTGAATGAATTTTGTTGAAATTTTGTTTGCACAATCTACGACTTAAGTACATCTTTGGAGGGGGGTTAATCTATTAAACAAAAAAAATTATTTCGAATATCCACAGTTTGAAAGAAGAAACCAAAAATAGTACTCAATGGAGGAAATGCAAGAATCAGTACATTTCGACCTCCTATAAAAACTAAGGGAAAAAAGAAACTCCCAAAATAGAACAAAGAGCAAATATAATGAATGCAGCTCAAAGAATAAAAACTTATTGGAATCTTGAATTACCTACTCTAAACCCTGTTATAAGCAACATCAGATTAAGGCTCTCAATTAGCCTTCAAATAACAAAATAGGCAACTATTCCTACAGCTTCTCTACAAAATTGCAAACTCTTCGGATTGAAGGCAGAAATATTATGTCCGGAGGTGAAAATATTTGAAATTTGAGGGGGGGTTTTGGGGGTCTCCCCCAGAATTCTAAAGGGGGTCTGGAGGTATCCCCCAGCATTTTAAAGGGGGGTTTGGGGGGCTCTCCTAGTATTCTAAAGGGGGTCTGGGGGTCTCCCCCAGAATTCTTTAGGGGTTAGGGGTCTCCTCCAGAATTCTTTAGTGGTGGGGGGGGTCTGGGGGTCTCCCTCAGATAAAAGTGATGTGAGAAAGTGTTCGTAGGGTATTCCCTACAGTTTATTTTTTATCATTTCGAGATTTGATTAACGTATTTCGGCCATTGTGCGCGGATCAAATGCTTTGTCACCAGTCGTGGGACGTCATGGGGACATTTAGGTGAGATGTCTTTTGACTCACTGTAACTTCTTCATCTTTTCTTACGTTTTGCCATGGCGTCCTTTGTTTTACTTGGCATCACACTTCACGTTCAAATTTTTTACCGGGCAACCAAAGAACGGTGCCAGCTAATGGAATATGGCAACATTGTTTTTCTCTACTCTAACACATCATGAAAAATAATCGATTCTTGGTGGTCCGATTTCTTCTTACTACCGATCACTTTTTCATGTCCCTATTTTGCGGGACATACTATATCGTTAACTACCTTTTTACTAAAGGGGGGTTTAAAATTGTTTTATGAGTATTTGATTGTTTATTACGTGCGTTTAGTGATGTGCAGTGGGATATTCGAAGGATTTGTTCTATGATTGTCCGTAGTGGTCCCACCGCCCCCCCCCCACACGACGCACACAGGTTCAGACCCGAACTTTTGCTAGATATGGTGGAACATCTGAGGGGTTGGTTTAAGATTGTCCGTAGTGGTCCTAACCTCCCCCCCCCCCCAATCGCCACACACCGGTTCGGACCCAAACTTTTGCCGGACAATTTTTTTTGAGATGATTTTTTGAGAATCCAAGGGATTGTTCTAAGATTGTCCGAAGTGGTTCTACCCCCCCCCCCCCCTCGCCGTGCACAGGTTCGGACCTTAACTTTTGCTGAACAATTTTTTTGAGATGTTGGAAAATTCGAAGGGTTTGAGATTGTCCGTAGTGGTCCCCCCCCCCCCCCCCCCCCCCCCCCCCACTCGCCGCTTACAGGTTCGGACCCAAACTTTTGCTGGACAATTTTTTTGAGTTGTTAGAAAATTCGAAGGGATTGTCCGTAGTGGTTCTCCCCCTCCTCCACTCGCCGCACACAGGTTCGGACCCTAACTTTTGCTGGACAATTTTTTTTAGATGTTGGAAAATTCGAAGGGATTGTTCTAAGATTGTCTGTAGGGGTTCTACACCCCTCCCCCACTCGCCGCACACAGGTTCGGACCCTCACTTTTGCTGGACAATTTTTTCTGAGGTGGTGGAATATTCGAAGGGTTTGTCCCATATAAGATCGTATGTAGTGGTCCTAACCCCTACCCACTCGCCGCATCCAGGTTCGGACCCGGTTTTTTGCTGGACACATTATTTTTGAGATGGTGGAAATGGAATTTGACTCATGAGGACCAAATTTGCTCAAGGTGCGCCTTCTCTGACACTGTAGTGTCAGAACTATCTGCTTGTTTTATTTTATTTTTTTTCAAAAAATGTTAGGACTGTGTCATCAAAAAACTGGAGAGAGGAGCTATTGGAGCTGTACTCGGAAAAGACATTTTATTAACATTGTGGCTTATTGAAAAACGCCGTGCGTGCGACCCCTGGTAAAACTGAGCACCAAAGATCACCTAAAAATTGTTCCAATCGTCACCTGAATCAGGTGATTTCACAAAGCATTGTTGGTGATGATACCATGTTTAGGTGACGCCTGGAGTAGTTTTAGATCAACTTTGATGCTCAGTTTTATCAGGGACTTTCGTTGAAACGGGATATTTCAACTACAAATGAAACCAAATGGCATCCTCGTTTTAAGCTCATCGAATACTTTCGTTTTCCTATAGTAAAAAAATATAAATAAAAATAACATAAAATAAAAAATTGCAGACCCTAGCACTTGCCCTGCATTGTGATACTCGTAATTGAAAAGGTCAGGTGAGTCAATTTCATATTATTTTGTTGCTTATAATACTTACCATTTTATGAGGAAGCCTGAGTTCTTACAAGTCTAAATGAATGAGCTTTAGGCTACTCCATTATGGCTACCCCTTTAAAGGGTCCTCCTTGGTCTGGGGGCCTCCTATGTGATTCAAAATCACGTCTCATAAATTGAAGACTTCTTCGGTAAAAGGGGGGATAAAACAGTAGGTGTGCTCGTGCTCTAAAACCCTGATTTCAAAAGGTTATTTTGTGAGTAATATAAGAACTGGATTGGGTTTTCTCAGTCATCTGAAGATTCGAATATACGAATATACTCTAATTGTTAGACAATGGGGCTCTTGGAAACTTTTGCTGCTGGGAATTGAAGAGTTGATTCTTGCATAAAAACCTGTAAAAATGACAATGAGTGCACTAAAAAATCAAGAAATTCACTCTCAGAATCGGGCTTAATGGCGGAAAGTCATACTTATCATGGAAGATTCCTATCTAAATTGATACATATTATTATCACAGTGCTTCCGTAGAGAAAGTTACAAATTAGACAGGAATCTCCCATGATACCTGCGTTGAAGCGTCATTACCAACTTGACGTTTTATCAGTTACGTGAGTTTATTACTGAATTTTAGACTTTCTCAGTGCGATTTTCGTGATTTTCGCTGTTTTTACGTCAGATTGGACTATTCATTTGCCCACGGCAAAAGTTTGCAAGAGCCCCATTGAGAAAACCCACTCTTCCTCATCAGAGTTTCACGCAATAACAATTTGAAATTAGGACTTTTCAGCACGAGCACACCCAATGTTTTACACCCCCTTTTACCGAAGGAGTCTTAAATTTTCTCTATAGCCACAGCTCGTTGTCCTGGAGAGTAATTTGATCGCGGGTATTAACAGGTGTCAAAAGAAGCTTATATCACATCACTAACACGCGTGAGAAATGAAAAGGTCGAACGATCGATTCCAAAAGTGGCGACGATGATCCAGAAGTACAGGACGCGACAGCTCGCAACTTCATCATTCACGCTTGCACTAAGCATTTCTTGTCAACAAAAACGAGACGATCACGCCGCGGTCGGGGGGTACTAGTACTCATTCAGAGCCATAAAATCCCGAATTAATGACCGCGGTATTTAAATTAAGCGATAACGCAGTCCCAGACACAGAATTAGCGATCTGCGAAATAAAGAGGCGTCATAACTTTTATTACCCTTAATTATGCCAACTATCTCGGGCTCATATACTGCTCGTGTGTTTCTTAGTTGATATTTATCCTGTTTTGCACGCGGGAAATGAAATGATGATCTTAACCTCTTCGTTTGCGTGAGTGGGGCTGGGGCTCTTGCAAAATTTTGCAACAGGACAACAGGTAATAAATTGAAGAGTTGATTCTCGCATAAAAATCTGGTATGCTCCTTGGTTGATATTCATCCTGTTTGTACGCGGGAATTGAAGAGACGATCTCAACCTCTTCACTTTTGTGAATGGGGCTCTTGCAAACTTTTGCAACAGGTAATCATAATTGAAGATTTGATTCTTGCATGAAAACCTGTAAAAATGACGAGTACACTGAAAAATCACGAAATTCACTCATTGAAACACATCGAAAAAATCGAATTATTGGCGGTTTACAGTGCATTTGAATTGATATTTTATGAGTTTAAATGGATGAAAAGAAGCGTTGCCAGATTGCACGCAACGCTGTTGGATAAATAAGGTGAGTGAAATTACGATTAGATCGCCGTTTTGACAGATTTCCAACAGTTATATGTATAACTCGCTTCCTTTGGATCATCCCAATTACTTTCATCCCAAATATGCAGAAAAGATATTCGAACGAAAGAAATGTGTTTATTCATAAATCATCATTCCTTCGTCGAAAACAAAATAATATACCAATTAAGTAAACAAATTCCAGTAATTGATCTCTTTAAAACCGTGATGAAAAAAATACGTGGTTATCGCAGGCGTGAATAAAGTAAAGTATCGCAAGCCTCACCTTCCGCCTTATTGACAAAATAATGTGTATTTTCTCTTCACTTTATATCACATTTTAAATAAAGATCAAAGGATAACTTGATACGAATTTAGTCAAAATATTATTTTATTTTCAAATCATAATTCCATTTATTCCAAATTTTATCCCGCATTTAATTTCTAATTTTTTTTTTATTTTAAGGTCAAATGATGTAGATAACGAAATTTATTCCATTATTCCATCTCACGCCATATCTCTTTGTAGGTATATTGTGAAGAGACCGGGGGTTTCAATCTCAAAATGCCCCTTACGTTTGTTATACTTTTTTCGGTCTTTGCAGAGGCTCAAAATAATTGAGCCTATAGTTTTGAAGTACCAAAGGAAGTAATATACGCTTCGTTCATCACAAAGAATACAAAGTATCAAGGCCTTGGATTTTACATTGCTTGTAGAAAGAATCTTGGGGTAGGTGCATAGAAAAAAAATGAAATGACTAAAAAGGCCATTAAGCTTTGTAAAATCGGTAAAATGAAGCACAAGTTAATTTTACTCTTACTTTACTACTTTTTTACGATACCTACTAAATTTATGGCTAATTTTATCTTTTGAACAGTAAATTTTGCATTAGTTTTCGTAAGTATCCTATTTAGATTGTAAGTTTTTCAATTTGATTTTTAAATTTTACAAATCTAAAACATTCTGACTTTATTGCATTTTGCACTGTTGTCATGGCGTGACAGCAATAGTAATTGTAACAGTAACGATGTTTTGGATTGTAAAATTTACACCCCTTATGGCAAAGCTTACGGTCCTAATTGTGAAATTAATAGGATGCAAAATTAGGACTGCTGCCAATACTTGCACACTATTACGCTGCAACCGCACCGGCCACTCTGCGCTACTCTGCTGCTCCGATTCACTTCGATTTTCCTTCAATTACAAAAACGCAACAGGCACGACGCGACGTAATAAGTATAGGTTATTTCATTGAAAAATAACAACATTAGAATAAATGTATTCATGCTCCAGCGTTTCGATTTCAATTTTTCTTGATGATATTGGTCCCTTTTTCAAACGCCTAAATGTCCTTCAAGAGGATTGTTTTCAGTGGGTTTCTTGCTCGTTCCGACCAAGTTTGAATGGAATCGCTTGGATGACATTTTTTAATCGGAAAAAAAAAAAAAAACCAAAGAAATTTGCTATGAAAAAAAAAAAAAGACTGCACGGAGAAAAAAGAGTATGTGGATGATCGACATACAGTATGTATTTCGCCAGGTATGTATTCTAAGCATATGCGGTATACGGAATATCCACATGATTATGTATGTGAAGGATATAAGGTATACGGCTAACGTACGTACTGTATGTAGTTTGGGTGTATGTGGTTGAACGATACCGAGTATGTGGTTCTTTTACATACTGCATAAACTTATTTTATACATGGTATGAATAGGGTTGACATACGGTACGTAGAATCACTCCATGGATAATTTCAGTTACTTTCAAGATGGCGTCGCGTCGGTTGTTCGGTTATTAAATCCGCCACATTTTAGTTTAAATTTAATGAATTTCGGTAAAAAAGTCCAAGTCCCGTCGAATTGAATAGTGCGGGAGAGTCGCTTTGTCAGCGTTCATCTACAGGCGCCACCGGTGTAATGTTGTTTTTTGAAGAGAGGTTAGAAAATAGAAATTCAGATTTCAGACTCGCACTCGTGAGCAGTGAGTTCATACTTGATTCTTACAATCATACCGTCCTAAAACTAGTGATTTTGATTGAATTTTGTGCTTGTATTCTTAATGAGTGATATTTGCTTCGATACAGGAAATATAGTTTCCACTTTACAAAAGGTTTGTCCAACCATGAATGGTGGTTTGTGAGTGCTTCTCTCCCGCGAATCCTCTCTGTGCTTCAAGAATAATAGTTTCAATGCGAAGGATCTTGCCTCAAGTAACATCTGCGAATCAAATATTTAAAATTTTCTAGGTTTCCACAGTTTTCCTGACCTGATTGTGTCAAATTAATACCTAGTGTTTTGAATTTTTTCGTTAGCAGATGTGTGAAATCTTACCTAATGTTCCCAAATGTTCTTATTTTCTTAACTCTATCTGTGCCAGCATTGATTGAATTTGTGGTGAGTCCATATCATTCAACTTATAGTTTCCTTGCTCTTATTTCATCGGATACTGTACTTGTTCATATTTTATCGGATACCGTACTTACTTGTTCATATTTCATCGGATACTCACTTAACCTCCATGTATCCCTACTGTATGATTTCATTGGCAGATTCAGCAATCTGGCAACAGTGTATTCTTCCCATTTGATCACATGAGAAATAATCGATTAGTCAGGGGGCTACAGCCTCTCTTAGAATTCATTGTTTGTCATAAATTCAAATGGGCTAAACGCCCAGTTGCCTGATCGCTTGATCGCATTGATCTGCCTACGTCTGATTTGAATCACCTCAAGCCGCGTTTAAAGTCTCCTGTCTTGAATTTTGTTGTGTTCTCTCAACTTTGATTTGTCGAAGGCAGTTCAAGGATACTGATCCTCTCAAATTAGGTAGTGTTGTGAAGATCTTCATTGTTATGCCCAGTCAATGGCCGCATGTATGCTTTGAGTTTGGCCCGCAAACGCTAATGTGTCTCACATAAACATAGAGACCTGTTAGATGCCAACTGATTCGAAACAACTTCTTACCCTCATTTCAGTTTCTCTAAGAACTCTTTTCTAACTTTGTCTGGGTGTAAGTATACTAATGATGTCATGTGATCTAACCCATATCTGTTAGTTTACTTTACAAGGTCATTTCATTCTCAAAGTATGCAATGTTAGTGAGATATGTTAGTTTGTTCAAATTTGTTGAATTTTTAACGCCTTTGTTGAGCACTGTTAGTTCTGCTTACAATGCTGTCAGATCTCAAGGAAGCAAAAAGGAGAAATAATACTGTGTAGGCCAACTTCATTTATGCCCGTAGCATAATGAAGTTGACATACACTCTTATTTCTCCATGTAAATCACTAGGAGTTTGAAACCGCTTGATTAATCCGCAGCAAGTTTGTGATACGCTGGGGCAGAATTTCAGTAAAGAAACTCTCAGGATGGGCCCTATCAGGCCCAAAAGTTGCCTTTACAATTTCAAAGGTGGACTTATTTTTGGATTCTCTTAAAGCTGATGTTTTTGTGACCAAGGAAGAAGAATGTCCATTACTTTAAAAAAAAAAAAAAACAAAAAAAACAAAAAAAAAACAAAAAAAAAAAATCATAAAAATTAATGTAATTATTTGAGACTTTGGAATAATTGTATCAAGCACAAAGTAAAATAGGAAGATATTAAAAGATTTATTTTTAAAATAATCAGAAAAACTTTCTCTGCAATGAGAGAGGGTAAAAAAGTAGATTGAAATATGTCTCATCAATGGATTTGATTTCAATTAGAATTTTTGACTTATCACACCGCTGAGAAAGTTTTTTAAATTATTTAACATATTAACAGAGCTCTCTTTAACAGATTAACAGAGCACTCCTCTATTGAAGCGTGCCTTGGAAACATTAGTTAGCTGTATGGAGTTTTTCCCCTTGAAGTATCACAAATTTTGTGTCTTATAATCATGCCAACATGAGCGATAGAATCACCATCACTGTTCGATGCCTTTACTGTCATGCAAATAATTTAAATGTCCATTCATGAGGATAAGCAGTACATTTGCTTAATTTTATGATCCTCTGGTTCATTTTTGTCTTGAATTTTGTTTTTAAATTTCTCAAGAGAAAAGATTGGATAAAACAATTTTGATAAAATCCAGCTCTCAAAAACTTTATGCAGATGTGAGACTTAACATTTCCAAAATGAAAAGGCTGATTACTTCTAGTTTGGCTTAAAGACAGAAGAAGATTTCTCAATTTGTCTTTTCTTTTTTTGCCCATTTGGACCCATGTGTTGAAAGGGTAAATGCAGGAGGAATAATCACATGACTGCCCCTAAAGTGTATTTTTCTATCACTCGCTATTCAAAATTGTCTCATTAATTGGTCAAATGGAGAGAAGAACAAATTCCCAGACGTGTAAGTGTTTAGGGATGAAAGAAAGGTTCCTTCCATATCCCTCGAGCTTTGAGAGGTAAGTATATAAACAGTATTACATTGGTGGCAGATTTGGCAAGAAAATACACACTGCACTTAAAATATAATGGAAAATGTGTATCTTTTTCACCAAATCTGGCAGCAATGAGCAATACTGAGAATTAGTTCCTTTTGGGGGGGGGGGGGGGGATTTTCAACTTTTGAGAATATTATCCTACTTTATTAAAGTAGGATAATATTCATTCAAAGTTGAAAAAGTCCCCCCCCCCCCCCCCAGAACTAATTCTCAGTATTGCTCATTGCAGCCAGATTTGGTGAAAAAGATACACATTTTCCATTATATTTTAAGTGCAGTGTGTATTTTCTTGCCAAATCTGCCACCAATGTAATACTGTTTATATACTTACCTCTCAAAGCTCGAGGGATATGGAAGGAACCTTTCTTTCATCCCTAAACACTTACACGTCTGGGAATTTGTTCTTCTCTCCATTTGACCAATTAATGAGACAATTTTGAATAGCGAGTGATAGAAAAATACACTTTAGGGGCAGTCATGTGATTATTCCTCCTGCATTTACCCTTTCAACACATGGGTCCAAATGGGCAAAAAAAGAAAAGACAAATTGAGAAATCTTCTTCTGTCTTTAAGCCAAACTAGAAGTAATCAGCCTTTTCATTTTGGAAATGTTAAGTCTCACATCTGCATAAAGTTTTTGAGAGCTGGATTTTATCAAAATTGTTTTATCCAATCTTTTCTCTTGAGAAATTTAAAAACAAAATTCAAGACAAAAATGAACCAGAGGATCATAAAATTAAGCAAATGTACTGCTTATCCTCATGAATGGACATTTAAATTATTTGCATGACAGTAAAGGCATCGGACAGTGATGGTGATTCTATTGCTCATTTTGGCATGATTATAAGACATAAAATTATTTGATACTTTGATAAAATTGATACTTCAATAGGAAAACCTCCACACAGCTAACTAATGTTTTCAAGGAACGCTTCAACAGAAGAGTGTTCAAGATAGGTTGCCTTTGAGCAGGCAAATAAAAAGTATTACATTGCTGACAGGTTAGGCAAGAAAATACACACTTGCACTTAAAATCAAATAGAAAATGTGTATTCTTTCATCAAATCTGGCAGCACTGAGCACTTGTGAATTGATTCAAGGAAGGGGATGTTGGGGGGGGGGGGTCAACTTACAGTGAAAAATATTCTACAAAACAAGCACTTACTTAACCAAAACAATACATGTGAGTCTTCAAAAGTGGTTCGAAATTTATTTTTTGGCTCCTTATTGTTTGATTGTTTCGAAATTCTTGTACTATCGACTTTCATGGAAAGTTTTCACTTACAAGTTCATTTTTGAATGGGGGCAGGGTGGAGAGGAAGAGGGCACTATACATTGTGATTGTGAAAATCGATTTTTGATTGTTCTCCCTTTTTTTCTATAAGTGCTCAGTAAAATATTCCCCACCCTATTAGTTAATGGTGCATTCCAAGTGGTCTCCCATCTAAGTCCTAACTACGACCGGCGTTGCTTAACTTCATAGTGATCAGATTGGACTGGACTCGTTCCTTTCAATGTTGTACTGCCGGAGTACATTTGCATGAAACTGATGTTATTTCTAAGTACGTGTTCCTAAATTTTGTGACACGGATTTGAATTTGAATTTACAATTTACCATGCTTCTCATAATATATAGGGTGTGACGGAAACCCCCCCCCCCCAAATCTTAATTTTTGAACGGTTGGTTTTTTTCGAAAAACCCAAAAAAAGTGTACTTTACTTTTTGCCAGAGAATCTTTGCAACCCCAAAAATCTTGCGGGGCTCTTCCTAGGGGCCTTGGGGGGGGGGGGGGGGGCACTTGACATTGTGATTGTGAAAATCGATTTTTGATTGGTTCTTCCTTTTTTTCTGTAAAGTGCTTCTTCAGTAAAATATTCCCCACCCTATTATAGTTAATATGGTGCATTCCAAGTGGTCTCCCATCTAAGTCCTAACTACGACCGGCGTTGCTTAACTTTATTGATCAGACTGGACTGGACTCGTTCCTCTCAATGATGTACTCCCGGAGAGTACATTGGCATGAAACTGGTGTTATTTTCAAGTACGTGTTCCTAAATTTTGTGACACGGATTTGAATTTGAATGTACAATTTACTATGCTTCTCATAATATAAAGGGTGTAACGAAAGCCCCTCCCCCATAATCTTAATTTTTGAACGGTTGGTTTTTTTCGAAGAACCCATAAAAAGTGTACTTACTTTTTGCCAGAGAATCTTTTCAACCCCAAAAATCTTGAGGGGCCTGGGGGGGATTTTTTTTTTTTTTTTTTTTTTTTTTTTTTTTTTTTTTTTTTTTATTCAACTGAAAAGTGGGTGTTTCTTTTAGAAATCGATTTTCCATAAAATAATAACAATGAAAAATGGCGCAACCCGGCCGCCTGTTCTTAACCCCCCCCCCCATTTAAAAGCTACAGGGGAGTCAAATTTCGAAAAAGCCCTTTGCCCCCTATTTTTTCCCCGCGATGGTACTGTCGTAGAAAAACGGTCTCGGCGGTAAATTAAAGGTCTTTTGTACCAAGAGTTAAAACCCCAACACGTTTCAAATTTCTGGGACCCCCCTTCTAGTCGCAAAGAGTGGATTGCTTTCAGTTAAGCTTTCGTATACCCTGCTATTCTTTTTGCGAATTATTTCGTTTACCGCCAAGATATCTTTTCTCTTTCTCTCTTTTCTTATTCTTAAAATGAAATTTTGTTTAAATTTTTTTGTGCTTACTTTTGGTTTTTCACTCGACAACACATTTTTGTGCACGACATGTCGATTAATACGAGTTTGAAGCATACACTTTTTATCGTTTCAGAAGATGCTCGGTGAATAAGTAATTCAAATGCATACTAATGTAAGCGCATAGAGTAAAATAATGAGTAAAATATCGTTTATTGACGTGCGATAAGTAGATAATCGACGTACGGTATGTAGATTATCGACGTACGGTATGTAGATTATCGACGTACGGTATGTAGATTATCGACGTACGGTATGTAGATTATCGACGTACGGTATGTAGAATATCGATATACGGTATGTAGAATATCCATATACGGTATGTAGAATATCCATATACGGTATGTAGAATATCGATATACGGTATGTAGAATATCCATATACGGTATGTAGAATATCGATATACGGTATGTAGAATATCGATATACGGTATGTAGAATATCCATATACGGTATCTATAAAATAATTCTATATACTGGTATGAGTTTGAACCACATACTCCCCCAGCATCTGCTGGAAATGACATACAGTATGTGGTTCAAACTCATATTTTATGTCGATCATCGACATACCTTTCTCTCCGTGTGCTGTTTTAGCAAAAACTCTTCTACGACTTTCGCAAAACAGGAGCTCTGCTAATGTTACAGCGTATGCTGCTATATTAGTTGACCATATGTTGAGAATCTGTAAGTCGTAAAACTACAGTTGAAAATTTTTCTGGAAGAGTATCCATGGATTTGTCTTTTTTGCAGAACAACTTGCTATTCCAGCACACAATGGAGCTGTTGCACACTTTTGCTATAAGCAATTTAACAGTCAATCTGGTGTAAAAACCTCGACAAATAAAAATGGGAGCACTAAAAACTTCCGAAATCCACTCTTAAACTCAATAAACGCTTTTATTTACGAGGGCGTAATTTTGGCCGAGGGCAGTAACAATAATGGGAGATTCCTATCTTAATTTCGTCACTCTTTCTATTTGCGGACAAGGATGATTTACAGAGTAATTAGTCATCAGAGTGATGATCCACATCCGATGAATGGTACCACAACACCTAGTGACACCGGTGTCAAATAAAAGTCGTCTCTTATTGGTCACTTCTTGATAGAGTTATACAGTATTGTTAGATGGGAATCTCCCATTGTTACTACTCTCAGCCACCATTACGCCCGCGCAAATAAAAGCGATCATCGAGTTTAGGAGTGGATTTCGGAAGTTTTCAGTGCTACCATTGTTATTTTTGGAGGTTTTTTCACCTGAATCGACTATTAAATTGCTTATAGCAAAAGTGTGCAACAGCCCCATTGTTCAAATGGGAAAAATGTTTTCTACATCAACACCACAGCCACAAAAATAGAAATTTTTTGGATGAAAATAGTGAATAATATTTGATCAGACAGCTTATTACCTTGATTTTAAGGGACGCTGTTTCAGCAAATGCTGTTTTGCGATGTTTGCAGATCATAATTCCTGCTGCAGCCACAGCACATACTTCTTCTTAGCGCCACTCACTGCGCTCTCGTGGATCACTGAAGCACCTCGTATTTGCGGTGATCCTTTGCGACTACTGTTGCGTCAACTCACCAATATAGGTAGTGGGAGCACCGCACCTCCGCCATTGGGAAAACTAATGTATCTTATTTATTCACAATTTTATTTTTCCTGCTTATTATTTTCCGCTAATCATATCTGACATAATTAGGTGAATCCATATTACTGAACACATTAACTATAATTATGCAATTACCCACCTTTCTAACCTACTTAAACTTCTATTTCACACAATTTCAAGCATTTTCCTATTTGATAGCCTCCCCGCTGGAACCGTCTGCCATGTACGTTAACGATAAAACTGTGCTATTTCAGTTCCATTGATCGTTATGTTATCGGTGGGATTATTATAACTTTTGATATTGGGTTGATCTTATCAATCTTTTGATACATAGTTGACCTTATCAAAAACTAATTGCACTTTGCCTTAGCGGCATAAATGCACAGTGAAGTTCAGTAACGACTTCCTATACAAAGCCTCAAGGTAGATCTTTCATATGCTGTCTTAGCTGTTGAAACGTGAGATGGGTTTTAGCAGAACAGACCTCCTACACGGAAAAAAAAGATTAGTGAAAATAACCATACGGATACCTGATTTTGGCACCTGCTAGATGTTATGGTAAACTTGACCAGAAGTATGATACATTTACCGATACTTTGAGTAAATTCGACATGCAATCAGGTGACATCACCTAGTACCTAGTCAAAACATAGTATACTTCTGGTTAACATTACCATAACATCTAGCAGGTGCCAAAATCAGGCATCCGTATGGTTATTTTCACCGTAGTTTTTTTTCCGTGTAAAATAGCAGCGCACGCTGTTATTTCAGCAATTTTTTTTTGTCACTGTGAAATTTTGAGCTACTGATCTTAGGAACTCAAATTTTCTCCTCAACCGTGTAATTTAATCTCTAAATCTAATTTTTTGGCTATCATCTTTACAAAAAAAAAAAAAAAAAAAAAAAAAAAAACAAAAACAAAAACAAAAAAAAAACAAAAAAAAACAAAAAAACAAGGACAGTACCAATAAATTTATGTATTGCGTGCCACGATAGGTCTGTATGCAGCCACGTCAAGGGTCACCCTGTGGTAGCAAGTCCGCACTTGCGCCATATATGAAATTGAATTACGCTGTCTTTAGCGCGGGGAAAGGGTCATCTTTCGAGGCGATTTTCTCGAAAACCTGTAGAGTAAAATCAAATCGGTAGTACTCAATACGTCTAGTTGCTGCAAAAAAAAGTTGGTAGACAATAACTTTGACCCTAGGCATAGTTATAAAACCCGGGTGAAAAAGTCGATTCTGCCCATTTGAATACAAGTAAAATCAAACGTCCCGCTACAGCGCGGACCTCCAGAAAACCTATCCATAGTACCCTCTTATATCTAAGGACCCTAGAGCAGAGCAGATCTGGTTGTGAGTAAAAAGAAAACTATCGTGTGTGCATGATGCGCGAATAGAGAGAGTCAGTGTCAGTCATCTCGTCTCTCCGTCGGTTTGCAACGCAGCGATGCTGGGCTATGAAAACTGGGTTTAAAGAGGGGGTATAGACGATGCGTTCGCAAAGAATCATAAACGTGTCAAAATCTGAGAGGGGTGAGATCTAGCTTGTGTGTGTAAACTCAGTATATTTTCTGTGTGTGAGCATCGGAGACAAATCAAAGACTACTGAAGTCAGCGCTGATAGATCAACGGGAAAGTCTAAAAAAACAAAATAACAACGGCGAAGGCATCAAATGACTCCAAATAACAAATTTAAACGTATCTGAGTGTGTCATTGTACGTACTCAAAAATTTCTTGAAAATACACAATACGACCCGAGCATTTAATTTTTGATTCATATCCTGAAAACTAAATCTCCAACACAAACACGGCCACCAGAGGGTGCCTCTTACAAGCTGTATTATATTATTCATTGTATACAGCAAAACGAGAGTAAGAAGCTTGCCATATACTTCGTATGGCACGCTTAAAATGGGAAAGTATAGGAGGTATAACCTAGAGGTTTCAGTCTAGCGCTCAGACATTTGACGGGAAATTAACAAATTTTCCATGGAGCTAGATAGAAAAATGCGTGTAACTGTACACAAAATGGTGGCCCTGTTTAAGTCTAAAGTGGAATGAGAAGTTAAATCAACATATCGAAACAGCCTACTCCGAGTAGCCATATACATGTGTCCTTTAGAAAAGCGGTCTCTCCTATACGACAAAACCGTTTTACTTTAATTTTCTTATGCATAAAGAAAATCGCAGTGGCAGCACGTGTAATTAGGCATCGATAGTTTTTCCCCATTTGATGCCATGTAAAAAGTCGACTTAACAGTGAAGCAGCGTTTCGCCAACAATCGATTGTATTACAAAGATTCAAATGAAGGACGAACATTGTTGCCAAATGCACAAGCCACTCCTGGAAAATCGCCGTGTCTTAAAAGTTTAAAAACCATCAAAGACATACACGGAAAAAAAACTACGGTGAAATTAACCATAAGATAGCTGATTTTGGCACCCGCTAGATGTTATGGCAATGTTAACCAAAAGTATACTATGTTTTGACTAGGTACTAGGTGATGTTACCTGATTGCATGTCGAATTTACTCAAAGTATCGGTAAATGTACCATACTTCTGGTCAAGTTTACCATAACATCTAGCAGGTGCCAAAATCAGCTATCGTATGGTTAATTTCACTAATCTTTTTTTTCCGTGTACCTACACAGTGACGCGTCGCGTGCAATTCGGCAATACTTTATTCTATCCATTTAAACTCACGTAAAAGGTCGAATATAGGGGGTGCACAGTGCGCAAGAAAAATTCGATATATTTAATGAGTTTGAATGAGTCGCAATGTTTCCAGATGGCACGCGACACCACTGAAGACACCAAACAATGGTTAGATATTACTTATGGCTTAATTATTTATTTTCATCGACAGTTTGTAGGTGGTTTCATCCAATGAAGATTACTTTCCAAATAACGATTTGCAGGGACGGGTAGAGGGTTAGAAGCAATTGAGTTGAGTATTGTAATAAAAAGACTGGAAGATAAAAAAATTAGTATTCTTAAGTAGACTTCATATTTACATTCACTATTTTCTTTCAATACTTACAATTTGCATAAAAAAATACAATCAATATATACATTAAAATCATGAGTGGCGGGAGCCACCATCAATATTTACATAAAATATCAACAGATTCAATTGAATTGTAAAAAATAAAAGTTTCTCTTTAAAAAATATCAGAAAACAAATATAATTATGTCCTGCATAAAATTGTTTGTGAAACTACTTGTCGCACAGACATCCGAGTAAATTATAAATCAATTTTTAAGCTGTCATAAAATGGCGATGCAATCCTTGCAGACTCCACATCAAGGACAGGGGTGGAGCGTTCGTTTTGGCACCGTTGTTTTTTATCCATTTAAACCTTCGTAAAAGGTCGCATTCAAAGGTGTTCATCGAAAACCTAGATGTTCGATATTTTACGAGGATTTAAATGGCCAACATAGCAAAATCACGAAGGTCTGCAAGGAGCCGTCTCGTCATAAGCTTAGGGAACGAAAGGAATTGTTGATGGAAACCGAAAGCGGAACCGGACCGAGACTTCGGGACAAGCTGGAACTAGAACCGGAACAATACAGAAATTAGTGAACAGAAATATAGAACCGGAACCAGTACCGATTTCAAAAATCGATTAAGGTTCCTGGTGGAAAGGCAGAAACTTGATTATTAGGGACCTGTTTTTAATATGAAAGACCCGTAGCGTAGCGTGCAATTTAACAACCGTCGTACTTTATCCATTTAAACCCATCGAAAATATCGAACTACAGGGTGTTCGGGGAACAACCTCGAATTCTACCTTATGCAAGGGTTTAAATAGACAGTATACAATGTTGCCAAACTGCACGCTATGTCTCTGTGGAAGACAATGCACTTGAACCTACTGTCACAGAATACTACAGTCAGAATGGAAATCTAAATTAATTAAGTGTGAAACAGTTTTTACTTCGGGTATCTCTGGGTGCGCTTTGTCGGAAAGTGAGCAACCAAACATGTTGTGATCGGATGAACGTCACCTTTGAATAAAATCATATAATCAAAAAGCACGTCCGCCATCTTGAAAAATGAGCAGACGTGGTTGCCAGTTTGTGGTGGTAAATTTAAAATCTTGCTTAATGTAACTCTTATGAGAGTCCGTTCTGATTGTAGTATTATTTGCTTTTGGTTTTACTTTGTTTATTTTCAATAAAGAGCTCTTAAAAATAAAATATTTTTGCAGGCCATTCAATTATTAACTCCGCAATGCAAAAATTATGGTCAGAACAGAAAATTTATCTTGGACTTTTCAGTTATCAGAGAAATTAAATGTCCGAAAACGAATGAGAATGAGTGATTAAACAATAATGATTATTTCAAAACATTATCCTTATTATTATGACACCATCACATCAAAGTGCTCTTAATTAACAAGCAATGCTCCAAACGAGTTATCATACGGGTCTAGAAGTTAATACTTTTGCAACATTGATACAATATCACAAAAATGTAAGTTTTTGATAAACGAATTCCTCTGTAATTTTTGAAAACTCATGCGTCTGGAGTTAAATTTCTAAAAATAACACAAAAGTGAATAATTCCTCGATAATGATAAAGCTATATGAACTTATTATGGAGTACAAAGTCATAAACACAGTAAATAATATTAATTACGCCGACTGCGACTGTCAGAATACTAGTTGTTCTGCTAAAGTGATGTAGAATAAAAGGATATGATGCGCTCTTGGGAAAAATACTTCAAACACTGAGAGAAATCACTTTTTTAAAAGCAAGGAAACACGTGTTTACTTGTGACAGTTCTCCTTGCGCGAAGTAAAGTTCTACTTGCATGAACAAAAATCTCTGTCACAACAAGGAATCTTTTACTTGCAGCAGCAGACATTTTCTTTGGGTTAAAGGAATTCCCCCTTGGTCAATAATTCACTGTGCCGTTTCTTTAACACAAACGAAATACGCATTGGATTAAACAACGAATTCTCTCAGTGAACCTTCGTGTACCAAACGCGAATATATTCATTTACTATGAATCTGTTTTATACATAGTTGGATTTAGTTTGATTCCATTATAATGGAAGAATGTTGAATAGTGAAAATTGCATTAAAATTGCTAAGTTCAGCGCCTTCATTTGATGGTGTTGGCAAAACCAAGTACCGTGAAGTCGAAACATTAGTCTAATTGATTGATTTGTATTAGTACATAGTGAGTTGACTGATCGAGCTTGATACTGAAAGAGTGTAGGCATTGCAAGATTTGGCGAAAAAAATACAAATTATCTTATGATTTAACATTAAAGTGTTTTAATTCCATTCAATGTGGCATCATGGCCTCAAAACGCCTTTCCCAGAGCACATCACGATTATAGCTTGTGACCTAGCACTAACACGTGACTAAAAATAAATAATAACAACGTTTACATCTTTTCTTTTGAAGAATATTCAAACAATCTCGAGATACACCAAATAATGATTTGTATGATTCATGTTTTCGGTTTGTCTTTTTTGTTTCAATATCATGATGATAATTCAGTGGTGTCGCGTGCAATTAGGCAACATTGCATTTTTTCCATTTAAACTCGTGAAAAAGGTCGACATTTAAGGGGTGCACAGTGCACTAAAAAATCGATATTTTTCGAGGATTCACATGGACGAAATACAATGCTGCCTGGCTGCATGCGGCGCTTCTGTGATAATTTGTAGAAATCCAGGAGAGTCCTTAAAATGAAATGGGAAGCAAATGTGAAGAATCCAGATGGCGCAGAGAGACCAAAAAAACAGCTATATATAATAAGCTATATTGAACAACAATTTTTTATCTGAGCACCGAACATATCATTTTTTAATTGTAATATTAGCACATTTTATTGTCTTTATTTATAAATCATAGATAGATAAGTCAATCGATAGATAGAAACACTACGCAAAATCACGTAATATTCTGCAAGTGTCATTGGAAGAAGAGAAAAAAGCTACAATTTTATTTCAGTGGAAATGTGCGCTTTCTTCGGGCGCCGTGACACAATTTTACTTGTATTTTGTCGGCACTATTCTTATCAAAATCACATGGTTAAAAATGTTCCCTCGGGGCCAGTTGCGACTCGTACAATATGCCAACATCATATTCTCTCTACAGCTAAACGTATGTAAAATTATCGATCTTCAGGATCGATACTTTTGCATGGGTTTAAATTGGAAACAGCTTGGTAGCCAAATTGCACGAACCATCACTGCACTGCTCCGAGCTTTTTAAGATTGTTTTTAAGTGAAAATAAAAACAAAACAAAAATATTATTGAAGGTACTTATCATCGTTAGACAAGAACAAAACCCTTTCTTCGCCTCTTTGAACGCGTGTGTTGAAAATAAATAACAAGATTAAGAGCAGTGGCTTAGCGTGCAATCTGGCAACGCTGTATTCTGTATTGAAACTCATATGAGAGGTCGATTTCGAGGGTGTTTACCGAACACCTAATAGCTCGATATTTTTAATGGGTTTAAATGAAGAAAGCACAATATTGCCAAATTGTAAACGTGACCATTCATCCCTTCCTGTATCTTTTTCTAACGCAAGAGCTCAAATAAGCAAAGCTATAGAGAAGGCTACTTTCCTGGATCTGCCAGTGATGCAAGAGAACTCTCAAGGAAATTATAATTTACAGCGGGGAAAAAATTGATTCCATCAATATTAGATTCACTGCTTCGACTAATCGACTCCTCGACTCGTCGGTTTTTCAATGTTCGATACGAGGGTCTCCAATTCATCGATCGGTGATCCATCCGACGGATCTGCTTGCAAACTTTTGCTGCAGTATTCTGGGGGGTTTGTTTTTGTGTAAAATCGCATAAAAACCACATTATAAGTTTCCAATGGAGCCTTTTCAGATTTTCCTTGTGGGGGGGGGGGGACCCTCCAAAAACTCGGTGAACTTTTTTTTTTTTTTTTTTTTTTTTTTTTTTTTTTTTTTTTCGTGCATCTTTTTTAAACAAAATTAATCTCCTCAAATGTGGGTTACTGTTGGGGGTAACAGTGAAGAATTATCGGCTTATTCCCGTTTAGGCCACATCGAAAAACCTTAAGGGGGTAAGAATGGCAATTAAAAAAAAAAAAAAAAAAAAAAAAAAAAAAAAAAAAAAACGCTGAATTTGGTCCATTTAAATGCATGAAAAAAGTCGAGCTATCGGAGATGCCAAGTACACTTCCTCAAATCGATATTAGATTTTAAACCTTTAAGGGCCAAGCCCGAGTATACTCGTTTTTCTTTTCTATAGTCTACTTCACATTGTTCCAGTTTTCATTCCGGATAAACGCGACTATTGATGAAAACATGTAGAAAATAATATGTCTTCGGGCGCCTTCAATATATCGTATAGGCAATTTCAACTCCCCCGAGTACGAACAGTTAACTACCTTTCCTATCTAAACGGAAGAGTGGCGTCCTTTTAACCTGGCCCTTAGAGGGTTAACTGAAGAAATGGAGCGTTGTCAGATTCCACGCGACGCTACTGTTTATAACTGTGGCAAAAGTTTGCTGCGCAGACCTGATGATAAAAACCACTAATCAGTGTGAAAAAAAAAACAACCGACCAACCTAACAAGAGCTACATCACAGAATTTCTTGGAATTATGATTCCTAGGGAAGGAGAGGGGAAGGGGGAGGGAGAAGCTCGTGCGTTCATGAGTACTCTGCAACCATTTCAATGACGGCGGCGTATGTGCCCGAGACGAGGGCCAAAATTGAGATGACGACAAGGATAACGTTCTTGATCCACCTCCAGCGGAGGCCTGTGGCTGTGATGTCCTCTTCCCAGTGAGTAATGGTCTCTATGATGGCCGGACAGAAGAGACCCAGCGTGGAGAAACATATTGCACCGACCAATGAGATCGCTGGTGATAGATTTGGAATAGCGGCGGCCACAGCAACTGTTGCACAGACATAAAAAGAAACAAATAATTACAACCGTAGGTGAAATATTTGCACTTGGGAATCCAAAATGAAAAGGCTACAGCCCTTCGTACACACTCAAAGTACACTAAAAAACAAAGTTTTTGTACAACCGAAGCAGCTTTTTAAAATAGCTTCGCAGAGCAAAAATTTAAGCTGTACCGGAGAAAGTTGCAGGTGCACCAAAGCACTGATTCCAGAGATTACTAAGCCTAAGAGATATGGCATAACGATTCAAAAGTGTTATTCGACTCCTACGAAGTATGCAATGTGGCGTACGCTGGTGACCGTAAACATTGTTACTAACTGTTGTTGTTTGAATGAGGTTTGACAGCAACGCCACAAACTAAATTAATAAGATTAATAAAGAGTTTGGGAAGTTTAATGAGCTCTGAGTATATTTTGTACGTGAATCTGGAAATCTAAGTCACTTTAATCATCCCATCGGCCATTAAATTACAAACATTTAGATGCTGCAGAGAATCTAACCTCATTTCCAACAACGTGAATAACAACAATGTTTACGGTCACCAGCGTACTGCACGTTGTATCACGGTCATTCTGCAGGCCTTTTTTTACGGAGCCCGGCCAACGGTTTTCCAACACGGCGGAGATAGGAAGTGCCATATCTCTTAGGCTTAGTAATCTCTGACTACTTCTTCAGAGTGATAGCCTCTTTCCTTGCTTTGGCTCTACCAAAGTAGTGCTTCAGGACAACCACAACTTGCTCCGGTAGAGCTAGGACTTTTGCTCAGCGCAGCTATTTTAAAGAGCTGCTTCGGTTCTGCTTAAACTTTCTTTTTCAGTGCAGGATCGTCAAACTAGCTAGCATCGATGACCGAGATCCACCACAAAATGTCAGGTGAGCCAACAGTTGCATGTTTGGTTGATGTTCTATTCGTCAAACAACTGTCCATTGTGACAGCTCTTTAAACTGTAGAGTTATATGACGATGGATAGAGTGTCATGTGCTCTCACCAATCTACTGTCAACAAAACCAATAAACCTGTTTAGGAGGTGTGTCGGTCAAGGTTATAGGAAATGTCATGTTGGCAATGAGTCTATTGCACACTTCGGCTATAGCGTTTTAAAGTATCAATTCCTATGTAAAAAGCCGAGAAAATAACAATGGCAGTATCAGAAAACACTAAAATTCAGTATTAAACTCACAAATTGCGAAAAACACTAGACACTATTCACCCCTGTATCTTTCCACCACGTGCACGATATTTCGCGAAATCAGCGCGGCACATTCAAATAATCACGGTCGACTGTCATCACAGCTGACTTCATAAATAAATAAACAGTAAACACTGACAGCGTCTGTTCGAAGTCTTACGTTTCACATCCTAAATTCCTCACAAAAGTTTGTGGAAGGTACGGAAACCGATATTTGTGTCGGAAACTTATCAAAATGAAACAATAACTCACAGGAGTTCTAAACATGATGATCGAATTTGGAATCATCCTTGGAACTCCTGTGAGTTATTGTGTCATTTTTATAAGTTTTCGACACAAATATCGGTTTCCGTACCTTTCACAACCTTTTGTGTGGAATTGAGGATATTGAAACGTAAGAATTCGAACAGACGCCGTCAGTGTTTACTGTTTATTTATTTATGAAGTCAGCTGTGATGACAGTCGGCCGTGATTATTTGAATGTGCCGCGCTAATTTCGCGAAATATCGTGCACGTGGTGGAAAGATACAGGGGTAAATAGTGTCTAGTGTTTTTCGCAATTTGCGAGTTTATTACTGAATTTTAGTGTTTTCTGATGCTGCCATTGTTATTTTCTCGGCTATTTACATAGGCATTGATACTTTGAAACGCTGTAGCCGAAGTGTGCAACACACCCATTCTACAGTTTACGGTGGATTTCATCTCACGGATGCCGATTTGACGATTCTACTTTGAGCGTGTACAAAGGCCTTATCACATTTTCCAAGGTAGATAGAGAACAGGTATGGACAACACTCGGATCAGGGGGGTGCGACCACCTCTGAAAAGCGACTTCACCGCCATCTTGATTTGGTGACTTATTAAGTTTTCTAAAGTTATTCAAGCTTTTAAAATTGATTATGTATTTCTCCTTTTATCATTTATTTTTAATAAACTCCACATTAAACGACGCAACGTATCCAGTAAAAACGGACTGCAAAGGGAACAAGAGAAATGATTAAATTAAGGGAAAAATGGAAAAAAGAAAAAAACAATGAAAGTTATAGTTCTATGTACACATTAGGACTTTTAAACTCTTCAGTGTTACATAGACGGAAACTAAATGAGCCACCGTCTCAATCACTGCAATAGGGAAAAAAACAACAAAATAACAAATGCCACCCTAAAGTGTGGACTTATCAAGTAAAAATAAAACATACAAGTTGTGGGTTAAAGGACAAAAACAGTTGGTATTATTCGATCTAGAAGCATTTACGGTTATTTTAGATCCCTGGACGAAGACAGGAAGTTCGCGAGTCGATGAGAAAACAAGATGGCAACCGTCAAAAATATTTACACCCGATTTATGAAGCAGAGAAAATAAGAACAACCAAGAATCACGTCGAATCAAAAGAACAGAACAAACACAACGCAACTGACGAACACAGAGTAGGCCTTCAACAACAGAACAGAACGACTTACGATAAGAGCAAGCCGACGACTCTTCAATCGTGTGTTTTAAACAGATTTATAAAGGAAGGCATCCCGCAGCGCATCATATGATTTCGTTGAGTAAATTCATCTGTAGGCTGGTGTACGTGCAGAGCTGTCTTTGAAAGTAGCTACCAGTATCTTAGGTTCCCATTCACAGATCATAGGGTTGATGGTCCTCCGAATAATTGCAGCGTTCGATTTCTGCTGTTTGCTTCCAAGCTTGTACTCACAATCAGTGGATGTGTGTGAAACACTTTTTACATCTTTTGATCAAGTTTCCAAATTATTAAGCACGCTTTTTCACCCTTCTTTTTCTCGGATGGTGCATTTAACTTATATTCTGTGCTATTAAGAAAATTTCAATTTTTAACAAACTTCTTGATTTATCTAGCAAAGTAATGGTAACATATTTTCGATTAAAATTGAAATCTTGAAAATTAAAACAGGAAATACATACAAGAGAAATCACACTAAATTTTGGGCTTCCAATCGCAGAGGAACGCTTTGCCTAAGTACCTATACGGATAATATACATACATATTATACACAAGTCACTATCTTATGTGGTACTATAATGTTAAAAAATCCGGTTACATTCACTTTAATTAGCAGGATCAACGTAGAGTAAATTTATATGATAGTCTTATCAATCACTTTTTGTGACGATCCGTTCGCAATAATTAATGAAGTCTTCTTCCGTGGTTTTGAAAAAAAATTGAAGCACGTCATTTTTGCTACCAGCAAATTATTTCTTGAATAAAAGATTTTTCAGTTGCTGTTCAGACCAGCCAGTATTTGTAGAAAATGAATCGTATGAAGTAAACAGGAAAAAGAGAACAGAAAAGACAAAGTAGACGGTATACGTGACAGGGATAGTTAAAATTGTAGGTCATTTTAGATTTGCAGATGATGGAGCTTCTTGGCTATTTCAATACACATTGATTGGATTTAAAAGGTTCCTTTCTTGCAAAATTGCCAATTTTTAGGACAGAATTTGTTATTCCAAAAATGTTGGGCTGTATTCAAAGCCGGTCCTCGAGCAGCTTCTAAAGTGTGAACCTTTCCAGAAAAATGTCAAGCGAAAGCAAAAGCGGTATTTCAAGAATCATTAAGTCCGTCGGCTTCATACACTTTGCTTGTAGATAGGTTGATTAAGTTTTCCAGTTCTATCCTAGTGATCAGAAATTGGAAAGAATTCATGTTGTATAGTGTTGTCAATGATGAACTCAAGAAGAGAACCAAATCTCTCATAGTCGTTTATCCGGCGAACTTTTTTTTTTTTTTTTTTACATCTTTCAAAGTTTAAATTCATTGAAAAATATAGATATCGTGCATGATGTTTTGAGATTCGTACTTTAAAATATACGACATACGTGGCACCTCATAAGTGGCTGTCCAAGAAACAGAACTGCCTTTTTGCGTGTGCCAATTTTCATGTTTAGTTCAGTGAATGATTGTAATGCACGAAAATTCTCGCATCTTTAATCTATTCTTAACCGGGTGACTTTAAAAAACTTGCACATATTGCATACTTATTTTGCACATATTGCATATAATACTTGCATATATTGTACTTGCATACTTGCATTTTTTAACTAAAAGACGATTGCACCGATTGAACCGGTGGAATCATTGATAAATAGTAAAATGTCATTAATTATACGCAAAACGCAGCTGTCTGCAAGAACCGACTTTGAATACGGTCTTTTGGATTTAATTGAGTAAATTTTCGTTAATCGCTCATCCAATTGAGAAGATCCTTGCAATAGCTAGTCCAGAGCTGCCGATTTGCGTAGATTTAACGACATTTTTAAATTCACCGATGAATCCACCGGTTAAGAGAAGATTACATAGTTCAGTTCAGTGTATGACTGTAATGCACGAAAATACTCTATGATCTGTAATCTTTTCTCAAAAGGTGGAAACGCCGTTAATTAATTGAAATATACCGGTTGAGAAAAGATAAAAGACGTTAGTATTTCCGTGCCTTACAGTCATACACTGAACTAAATTTAACTGTGTAATCTTCTCTCAACCGGTGGAATCTTCGTGGAATTTCAAAATGTCATTAAATTTACGCAAATCGGCAGCTCTGAGCTAGTCCAGCTCCCACTCATGTTTTTTTGTTCGCAACTATTTTTTTCTGAACGCAGTGCAGACTTATCAAAAAGTATTTACGCAAAACATTTCATGGAATAAACTGAAAATTAAGAAAGTATTTATAACGTTTATTATTTTGGAGGAGCAGGTGCATTTACACTAGCATCATCTGAAATATCTGAAGCTTAATTTCTAGAAACTCCATTCCCTCACTTCGCTGTTGTTAAACGGAACCCGTCAATTGACCGACGATATACATTTATTGATGGTCTCGTATCATTTCAACATAGCTAGAGAATAGACCCGAATATAGGGCAATAATGTAAACAACGACGATGAGAAAATTTTTAGGCCACCTCCAACGGATCCCAGTGGCTCGGACATCCTCGTCCCAAAATGTAATTGTATCAATCACGGCTGGGCAAAAGAGACCCAACGAAGATACGAAAATTCCTCCCACCAAAGAGACAATAGGTAATAGATTGGGAACTATAATCGCCACAATGACTGCCAACAAAAAAAAGAAGAAAAAACCCTGAAAAATCAAGTCCTTTAGACGCGCGGTAATGTTCCCTGTATCTAAAGGCCAAAACATCCCCAGTTTCGTTTCGATGCCTTAAAAACGCCAATCTTCCAGAGTGTGAATTTTCTGTAGTTCTGGTTTTAAAAGTTCAATTTTACCCAATAATTTTTGCACCATCAATAATTTCATCCACAGAGCATCCAACTATTGTTAATTATAATCATCCAAACAGTGATTTAAGAGCTTCCTAATATCTGTTCCAGTCGTGAATGGGCAGTAAAGGGATATCAAAATGGGCTGACTTAATTTTGTTGGTAGCATAGATAGCTGTACCGTGTTCTAAAATATTTCTATTAAGTTCGAAATTCAATAATTACCCAAAAAAGTGTCTTATATTGGTGAAAAAGTGCATACCTAAATGTTGCCAGATCTATTTACTTCTTTCAAGATGTTAAAATTCGTTGATAAAACAATGATCTTTATGTTATTTGTACTTCATACAGCAATACTGCACCATATTATTTAATGGGGGTCTTTCCGATTTAGATGTTTTGGCCTTTAGAATCACGGAGGCATTGCCAGTACTAATAAATAGGACTGAATATATTTTATTAAGACGCGGTGAATGCGGTGCACTCCGATGCGCTTGGAGGGAAAAACGCCTTCAATAAGTTAGGTATGCAGCACCACATCCCGAGAGCACGAAAAGTTGCGCGCGATTCAAATGGGCTCTCTTGACAGACATCCTACCTATTTGAAGGCGAACATTACTGTGCATTCTATGCAGTGTGATCGGTTTCCGAACGATTGGACTAATGTACGCGAAATAAAGATACAGTGGCTCCTCGGCTGTCATTTTCTCGGCGTTTTTAAGGCGTGACCAACGTCACCAACGTTACAAAATGTGCCTTGAAGAAAATTTTGTCAGGGAATGACGCCGACAGGAGCTCAACGAGTTCTGGGTTGGTTCGTCGTTGGTTTTAGGATTTCACGGAGAAGAGCAGGAGTCGAAGATATTTTAAAGACGCAACTCAAAGGAGTCTATAAAGGGAATGAGGATAAGAGGAACGTAAGGGAACGGACCGGGATAATGGTGCTGATGCGTGAAATTTGACAACGATGTACTTTCTCCATTTAAACTCACTGAAAGAATCGAATGCGGATGTTTCGACCTTTCTAATGTGTTTAAAGGGGGAAAGATTAATGTTGCCAAATTGCACGCCTCGCCACTGACCGGGATGCCGGCAAATTCGACTGTCCACTACTGGACCTCCTACCTCCTCGAACTGAACCTTCAAATTCGTTCAGTCGGTCAACTCTTTTCAAATGCATTAAAGCGAAACGTCGATACTCCCTGCACTGAAAAAAAAAAAAAAAAATAGTTCGCTCTGTTAATTATTAGTAAAATTTTCGCAATCAAATGATTTGGTAGTATACATACTAAAAATATTAGGTACTCCAACCAATAATTGGTAACTGGTACCAATTGTATTGAGTAATAGATTAACCAATAAAATTGGATGTACCGCGCTACATTGAGTTAGTACTAATTTATTGGTAAAGTGTACCAATTTATTGGTTAGAGTACGTACTTTTTAGGTAAGTACATCCAATAAATTTGATTGCGCAAATAACTCTAGTAATTAGTAAGGCGAACTAATTCTTTTCTTTTTTTTTCAGTGTGACAAAATTTCCTTTGAGGGACTTAAGAACTGACCAGCTTGCTCCATAACATTTTCTTTTATGGAATTTACCAGAGGTTGCACTCAATTTCAGAGAGAAAATTAAGAAAATGCACGCGTTCAGTTTTCCTTTTGGACTGAAACAGTAACACGATATTTCGATTCGTTGAATGGAGTTAGAAGTCTTTAAAAACACGAACGACACACTTGATTATACAACTTAGTTTCAGTGTCAATGTAACGCATCATGAACTTAAACATTGGGTATAATGAAGAAATGGGGAAGGGGGACATGGTATAAAAATAGAGGGAGGGGAGAACACAGTTTGTGAACTCGATATGCAGCGCTGAAATTGATCGGCACCGCGATTGGAATTCCACCGAGGAGTTAATGCGACGTGTTGCGTCGATTGATCGGCGAATGCCTCTCAATGACTGACTTGAATGATAGATTAGTTATTGACCATGATTCGCGGTCGTGGTCACCATTCAAACTAATCTAAAAGAGACAGCCGGACACCAATTTTAAAATGTTTGTTCCGGAAAAAAAAAAAAACACCACAGCACGATTTGTCCAGAGCAATAAAAAAATCGTTCAAAGTCGGAAACAGTTCCTGTTTTGAATTTCCCTCTCACTTTTAAAATCACTTTGAATTCGTTCCAATTGTCTCTATGTCTTCACTGATTTTTAAATGGAAGCAGTGGCGGCACTTGCAATTCGGCAACATTTTCTCTTTCCCCATCGAAAGGAATATAAAACCATCGCTTCTGCAGGAGGCTTTTAGCTTCCTCGAGGATCGATTGTTTCTACTAACCTAAGTTTAAATGGAAAAAACAATTTTGTTGCCAAATTGCACGAGCCGCCACTGAAATTAATACTTACAAAGAAAGAACGTGATAAGTCTCTTGCCCTGTCACACTAATTTTGCAAAGTTTCTCCTTTTTAAAACAAGTGACAAGAAAGTTTTTTTTCTTAACCCTCTCAAACCTGAAAATACGATTTGTTCAGGGACGGTTTTTTGGCCATCAAAGCTGATCTGGGTACAGTTTTTTCATATAAACAGATTTGTGCATTGTGCATATCATACTTTAATTTTCTCCATAAGATTTCATGTTATTTAGTTGTACATCGGAAGATAAAGTAGGTATGAAAGGGTTACTTTTTCATCCTGAAAATCTATCGCATTGTCAACAATTCTTTTGGGAAAACTTCATATTTCGTTCAAGTCTCCTGCAGGAAATAAAAAAATTAAGAAATAGTTGAGACTATACAGTACCTGTTCCTAAAATCATAATACTTCGCATAATGTAGTAAGCTTTATCTTGATTCTTTTCCGAGAACTTGTGGCTTATCCTCTTCCACATGATCTCTGTAGGAACTGTGAATTGTAGACCGTACGTGAATAGAATTGACAGCGCCACAAGGATTTTTACACTCTCAGCCAATCTGAAACACAGAACGCGCTTTGTGAATTTTTTCAATTCATCTTTTCGATAGGCGGATAAATTTTATCATCTTTAGATGATAAAAAACAACACAGATTCTTCAAGCAACTTTTTAATAATTTAACTAAAGTTTCATCCAAGTGCATTAAAATTTTATTACTATATATGTTTACCGGTTTTGTTGAGGATATCACATTTAATTTCACAATTAATTACTCCCTCAATTTTTAATGAACACGCTACTGTCGCTACACTTAACTTATCGTTTCATTCAGAAAAAATTGACTAATCAATCTCGGAAATTTTGGTAGTATGAATTTTGTACAAGTTTTGATACAGAGAGGCCGGAACAGAAACTTATTCATGTTAAAATTAATTTCGCTACGACCAATTTCGTTTCGGAGTATTCACCAGCCAATCAGAGACTATTTGTTCCATTTCCATTTTTATCAGCGTTGACCACACAGGCATGGGCGGACACAGGAATTTGTCTTTCTTTTTTTTTAACCATTTAAACACATGTATTGGAAAAAGATAGCAGAGGAAGCCATCACTTGAATTTAACCCCTATTTCTGTCCTTTTTTAACGCTCTTATTCAAATGAGAGAGACAAATGTCTGTATCGACGAATGCAAACAGGTCGTCTTTGCAATTCGACTCTTGTTTCTTCTGAGAAAAGTAGAAGAAAATATGAAAGAGAGAAGGTGAACATTCTCCTCCCGAAGTGATAATAAAATTTGAGACCGTCAAATCTTGCCACCTTGGCTGTGACTCGAACCCGTATTCTTTCGGTTAGTGGTTAGTTTGGCTTGCCACCAGGCCATATCGAGGCCACGAAAAGAGCTAGACTCTTGTGAACGCAAGCATTAGAACATCAAAAGGATAAAACCCTGGTGAGAATTTGCGAAAAGATAAGTGAGGATTCAGAGGGACTAACGAGACGAGGGGAGAGGGAAAGTTAGGAATAAATTTGCTCCGGAGAGATCAATTTTGATTCGCGTACATTTAGCCGTGTTATCTCCGAGGCAATCTTGCGGTTAGCCGCGTGTATGTACATACTTTACTCACGTAGGGTTATGCAACATTTGCCAATGAGACTTTGCCTCATCGCGAAACAATGCTCCCAATTTGCATCGAAAGTTCGCACCTGAGCAGCTTTGAATGGACTCACAAACATTGACTTCCTTCAACTCACGATGTCGTTATTTAGATTGAGAAGGACTTAAATGGTGTGAGGATGGAGGAGGGCTAATGAACCATTCTATACAGGATGTTCTAAAATAATGTCCAGGCATACATCGACTGTTGAATTTTGGACACTGAAAAAACAAAGTTTAAGTAGAACCGACGCAGATTTTTAAAATAGCTTCACGGAGCAAAAATCCTTGCTCTACAGGAGCAAGTTGCGGTTGTACTGAAGCACTTCTTCGGTAGAGCCAAAGCGAGAAAAGAGGCTGTTACTCTCTAAAGAAGTAGTGCTTTGGTACACCAGCAACTTTCTCCGGTACAGCTTGAACTTTTGCTCTGCGAAGCTATTTTAAAAAGCTGCTTCATCTGTACGTCAACTTTGTTTTTTCAGTGGACCTCGTTGTGTACTTACTGGTAATTCTACGGTGACAAAACTTATCGCTGACGCTGATAATGGGTCTGTTGCAAACTGTTTCTGTAGAACTATGGAGGGTTGATTCCGAAATAAAATCGCGTAAAAAAACACTTTAAAAGCATTGAAAAGTCTTTAAATTCACTCATAAACCCACAAAAGGCGTTTAGAGGAAAGCCTACGATGGCGATAGATTGAGCGAATCTACCCTGCATGCATGCACCACGAGCAGGAAAAGTGGCAAACGACGGAATTCAGCAAAGTATAGCTGGTTGCATATTTTGTTGTTAAAAACCAGCGTTTTTGTCTCCATTATAAAGCTGTACTGGTGATAAGAAAGGAGGAAAAGGATCAACCTATATAGAATCCTGAAATGACTTACGCTGTGCTCGGTAAGTTAAGGGTGACACTTCCTTTCGTTTCGTCTCCATATTTTAAGTATCCAAAGAAGCCGACGCATCCATACAGATTGACAACAATGATCATGGCAATGTTCAAAACTCCTGGACATCCTAAGAAATGACCAGGACTCTTCATTGAATTTTCGATGGGGAGAACCTGTAGACAATCAATAGAACATACTGCAAAAATGATATTTCGAAAACCAGCTCTGGTTTGACAGCAGTTCTTTTTCTTTTTTCTATTTTAAATATTTTAATTTACACCGAACGAATACATACAGTACGTGGCGTGCGGTACTATAACGAATCCAGAATATTGTCCTACTCTCTCTTATCCCATTAGAATGCATTTGTTAGAAAAGGATAGAAGAGGGGGTGCCTGCCCCTAATATGTCCTTTTCTAACATACGTGTTCTAATGGGAGAAGAAAAAGAAGGACAAATTCCGGGATCCGCCTATGGCGTGTGGTAGCAATAAGCAAGCCAGGCACTGCCTGTTCTAAGATTTTCTGAACTATTCAACGTTACCTTTATAAACCTACTGAGCAATCATTTCTCAGTCATGCGACTAAATTCTATGATCAGGAAGTTTTAAGTAAGAGGGTTTTCTATGCGAGGAGTCTCTGATGAGTACTCATTTTTTTAATAAGTAATTTCAGCCTTAATTTCATATCCACCGTACGCCATTTGAATGAATGTGAAGATTGAAGAGGTTATAAGTCTGTTCATTTAAGCATCAAATGACAAGTTTCATCTCCCTTACACATTTACACTGAAAAAAATGTATGGTTAGCGTAAAAAGAATTCGTTTTAATACTTTCCAAGCCAGTAATCCGGATAGCATAAGAATTCCGACTACAGCTACCGGAATTTCAGGCAGAAAAATACAAAACATATTGATTATTAAGGTATGTACCTGGAAATTTTTCGCAGTTTCGTTGTTATATTTCATTTTTGGTCTCATTTAACGAGCAAGAACTTATGTTTTGAGTTTAATTTTTTTACATTTAAAATGCAAACACCTCAAACTTTCAAACAAACCTAACGTATATGATCTCAGAGAGATAGAGGTAGAAATTTATTTCTTATGTACTTGATTTAAATGTTCATCTAATTTGAAAAATCAGCAGACGAAAAACGTGAAATGACACAAAAGTCAAAATTGAAGTTATCATGGTCATCTAATTTGTTGCAAAAGGGCACATTAGGAAATGGATCTACAGAAGTGCAATAGAATCAAAAATGTTGGTTGGAAATACATGCTTTTCCTGAGAAAGAATATTTTTTAAAATGTCATTTCCCCCCTTTCTTCAGCTTAAAAAAAACAGGTTTTTGTGACATTTATCATTCATATTTGATTATTCATTTAATGTCTATAGCTTACCGTTCCAATCCCTTCCATTGAAAAAAGTACTGTTGAAAAGAACAAAGGTAGTTGATGGAAGTCTGCCAAATAGTGTCGGGAAAGAGACGGGTGGTAAGTCTTCAAAAGTTAGGAACAGTGAACCCTAAACCAACCATGATGAAGACAGTGGCCATTGCTGAGAAAGGCACAAGGTACTTGAGTGTCCTGATTATCCCTAAAGGTACCAATGGCAGGGCTAGCACTAGAATGTAAAGTCGTATGTTCCAATCGGTCTCCAGGTTATTGTCAATCACCTGCAAAATTAAAACGGAAAAGATTCAAATAAGTCATAAAAAAAGAAAACAATAACGTAATAAATATGTACTGAAGTGTGCATAGAAGGTATACGAAGGCCGTTCAAAAGGTAAGTTTCCCTATTTTTTCTCGGCTTCTATAATGGGTCTGTCACATACTTACCCAGGATTATGTCGCAGTGTTATGGAGAATCGATTCTGATGTAAAATTGCGTAAAAATCACATTGAAAGCAGCCGAAAGTCGCTCTCGCAAAATCCACTCATAAAGAATCATAAGTGGCGATAGCCACCCGGCCAAGTAAAAAAAAAAAAAGACCGCCTGGAAACAGAACGAGAGAGGGTGGCGTCCGCGACAACTTATCTTACACGAAACAGAGCGTTATGGTCGATTTCTGCAGTTCCGACACTTTTAGCCACGCATATCGACCATATCGCCGATAGCAACCCCCTATCAAAAACATCGATCGATTCGTCTTGTGCTCGTGGTGTGTGCTTTTAAATTTCAAACCAATCGGACAAAGGATAGGGAAAGATTTTCCCCGAAAAACCCTTATTTATTCGACGTTTTTTCAGCATTTCAGCAACACCTTTACCAGGCGATTTCAAGCGAACCGCAACTCAGAACTTCAAAAATTTTATATCGTTCGAATCGCCTCGTATCCGTTCAAGTTGCTTTGAAATTTGAGACAGATCCGAGCAAGCTGGTGGCAGGAATCGTAAAAAAAGCAACTTTTTGACCCATTTTTTAGACTCTTGACTTGCCTGTCTGTTGACGGGGCCACAGGGTAAACGCCTGCACTAATCCCAAAAAACTAGGCATAGAAATGTTCCCCAGAGTCCCGTGAGGTGCCTTTTGCCAAGTTCAGAATGATCCGATCAATATTAACGGAGTAATCTTCACTTGAAATATAGTAATAATGAAAAACATCAGATTCTCGCAGATACGCTGTTTTGTTTGTTACGCCGAACCGCCATATTGACTCGTGGGAGGGGGCAGCGGGCAGCGAACAGAGAGCGAAGAAAAATAACCTATAAATCTAATGAAAGTCAAACTGAGCTCTGACTGAGCTAGTACTTTTGTTTCGTTATCTTTTTCTTAATTCTTTTAGCGAGGCTTATTGTTATTGAAAGAAAAATAATAATAATGGGAAGCTTCGCATAATTCTTTTTAAAGGCCACCTGCAACTTCTGTTTTAATTTCAACTTTTCGTGCGAAAATGCGAAGATGTAATGTGACTCTGGGTGTTCGTTTCATTTGAATCGTTTTCCATCTCAAATAAGTACTGATTATCATGTATGCTTTTGCTAAAATTCGGGGGAAAATTGAACTGTTTAGGAAGCTCACATTAGCATTAGCTAGCTTTCCCTGCGGTTGGAAAAAGTGTCCATAGTTTAAGTTTTCGACAGTTTTTGTGCCAGTCGGGTCAGAGCTCACATAAATATTTTACACTCCCCTCTTTTCACTGATTTTTGTACTACCTGTGGCTCTTCTTACAATCGTATTTTCAAACCCCTTTAGAGTGTACAGTTGGTCTCATTCTCATTGCATGAGTAACTTGTTTACCTTTGATTAAATTGGTCTGGGACAAACTCTGTGTGGTGCTCTCTGCAGTAATGCTAGTGAAAACAAAATTTACTGAAATAGTTTTGGCTCACATTTCATTATTTTTTGCATACGTACTGTGGCTGGCTATGATTTTTTTTTTCCCTCAAGTGTGAAGAATTGCCCTAATCTTTATTTGTTGCTGGAGCGTAAGAAAAGATTGTCAGCAGTCGCAGTTAACCAACGGCAAGACTTCTATCGGGATCAGCGGAGCGTCTGTAACGATTGTGAAGAAAAGTGAGAGGAAAGTAAGAAAGTAATTTTTTTTGGTGACCTCATTAAATTATAACTGTCTATTTTTCCTGCAAATCATCTCTCAAACCTCTTTTAACCAGCAGATCATTTTCAAAGCTTCAATGGTGGGAGTTTATCAGACCTAAATTGATTAGGTTAGGTAGGTAGGTACATTTCAGAGACAAATAGAGACCCAGCACACCGTGTGCTTCCCGTGTTAGAAAAGTGAAGCAAGTTTAGCGGTCACAGTTTTGTTCGGGAGTCACCAGCTGCAATGATAAACATTGCCTACTGTTGAATGGAGTGGCTCAAAAAAAGGCTGTGATTGGTTCGCCGCCCCGGGAAAACGGAAACAGGTTTTGCTTGTCGAATGCAAAACACGCTAATCAGTCAGCAGTGGGCAATAGTTGGCTGTTGTTCCGATGAGTTCCGACCAAAATTGAGCCAGAAAAGTGGACATCTGTCTCAAGCTTTGTGCTGGGTCTCTATTTGTCTCTGGTACATTTATCACTCAAGTTGCCAGCCTCAAAGCAATTTTGGTTTCCAAATACTGATAATTTCTTTGATTCAATCTGAAAGGGGCGTAAATCTACCCCTATTAGAAATGACGTGTCATCAATCTACTTTTCTGTCACAATAATTTAGACAAATTTTGTATTGCCTGCTTTTAAGTAGCTTTAGGCTCTGAAAGGATAGCTCCTAACTGGTTTCTCGACTCTGAATTCTACTCTATTTGCTCTGATTGACTTGAGTGCTGAGCTGCCCCCTTTGAAAAACCTGCGTAACTATGATTTTTTAGGCGCTTATTACCTCTAAATTTTTAAAAACTTACTGAAGCCCAATTTTAAGATATGATGAAATGTTAAATAGGAAGAGGCTCTTTTCTCCACCTACTTGTGTTCATTGTTAAAACAAAAACGCTTTTTATTTTTCTAGAAGATGTTCCTTAAAAATTTTACAAAGATAGCTAAGATTGAGGTAAACTATTTAGATTTTTCATTGATTTTTGATTTTTAAAATTTTTAAATTTTTGAAAGAAGCCAAGAGCAATATTTTTCCTTTTAATACCAATGGAAGACAGAAAGAATTGAGTAACGTATAGGATAAGTGAAGGATGGCTGGAAGACTTGTCATAATAATTGTAGGGCAGAAGGAGACACATTGTCGCGACAAATGTAACGTTTGACATATTCTGACATTATAAGTGAGGTGAAATGGAGTAGATTTCAGAATACAGCTTCTCCTTAATGTTTGTTCCTGCAATGATTGATTTCCTTCTTGCAAATTTTCCTCTTAGACATTTGTCATTTTCCACTCAATCTGTAGGTATCAATTTTTCTCTGGCAAGTAGATATTTGCAGAAAACTGTTTCTTGCTCTAAACTTCCTTAAAAATTAAAGTTTTGAAAACAAAAACTATAGGCTGTCCCAAGCAAAGACTTCTACTTAATGTCCCAAGAATGATTGGACTTGACAACCGTAGGTTTGAATGAAAACATCAGCTTCCATCCTCAGATAGGGCAACCTGATTGGTTGGGGCAGTGAGAAGCTGATGTTTTCATAAAAACCATAGAAGTGTCAAATCCAATCTTTTCTGGGACAAGCTACCTCTACCTCTGGAAAACTTTAAAGGATGAATAAAGAAATGCTGTGAGCCCTTGACTTACTATCAAAAAACCCAGTCAAGATAGCCTGACAGTCTGTTACCAACCGAAAAAAATTTTTGTCATTTCAAGAGATCACAAAAAAATCGAATAAGAAAACCTTAATTCTACACCATCTCTGAAAGAGGCAAGGATTGAGAAAAAAAAAAGGAAAAAAAAAGTATTGCTTATTTCAGAACACTCTCTGAGTCTGAGAACAAGGGGGTCAAGATTTTGAAACCTCATAAGACTTCAATTGACCCTGAGATTCAAGTATTCATTTGAGTGCAGAGGAACCAGTTAGGAGCTATCCTTTCAGAGCCTAACAATACTAAAAAGCAGGCAATACAATATTTTTCTAATTTATAGTGACAGAAAAGTAGATTGATGACACGTCATTTCTAATTGGGGTAGAATTTTGCCCCTTGCAGATTGAAACAAAGAAATTATCAGCATTCGGAAACCAACATTGCTTTGAGGCTGGCAACTTGAGCGATAAATGTACCTACCTACATAACCTAATCAATTTAGGTCCGATCAGAGACAAATAGAGACCTTGCACTATGCCTGCACGCGGTGTCCACTTTTTGTGGTTCAATTTTGGTCGGAACTCATCAAAAAAACAGCCAACATTAGCATAATGTTGACTGATGAGCGCGTAGTTTGCATTCGCCAAGCAAAACCCTGTTTCCGGGACCGCGGACCAATCACAGACTTTTGTTGAGCTTCACCATCCAACATTATGCGAAGGTTGATTGTTGAGGCCGATGAGTCCCGGCAAAAGTAGTTCACGAAAAGTGGACACTGGGCGCAACCACGGGAAGAATAGGGAGTGCAAAGTCTCTATTTGTCTCTGGGTCCGATAAACTCCCACCATTGATGCTTTGAAAATGATCTGCTGGTTAAAAAAGGTTTGAGAGATGATTTGCAGGAAAAATAGACAGTTATAATTTAATGAGGTCACCCAAAAAAAATTACTTTCTTACTTACCTCTCACTTTTCTTCACAATCGTTACAAATGCTCTGCTGATCCCGATAGAAGTCTTGACGTTGGTTAACTGCGACTGCTGACAAACTTTTCTTACGCTTCCGTAACTAATAAAGATTAGGGCAATTCTTCACACTTGAGGTGCAAGAAAAGAATCATAGCCAGCCACAGTACGTATGCAAAAAAATAATTGAAATGTGAGCCAAAACTATTTCAGTAAATTTAGTTTTCACTGGCATTACTGCAGAGAGCACCACACAGACTTTGTCTCAGACCAATTAAATCAAAGGAAAACACGTTAAGCATGCAATGAGAATGAGACCAAATGTACACTCTAGGGGGGTGAAAAAATGATTGTAAGAAGAGCCACAGGTAGTACAAAAATCATTTTTGAAAAGAGGAGACTAGAAAAAATTAAGCATGAATACTACAAGCACAAAATCTGTATTAAACCGTCTGAATTAAGTAGCTACGGACACTTTCAAACCGCAATAATGCCAATGAGAGCTTCAGTGGCGCAGCTAGGAATTTTTTAAGGGGTGGGGGGGGTCAGGGGGCCGAAATTTTCAAGGGGGGGGGGGTCCAAAGATACTAATTTGTTCTGAAAACGCAAAAAATGAAATTTTTTTTTGGGCAAAAATTGGTGTCAAGGGGGGAGGAGGGGGGCTGGATCCCTGGACTCCCCCTTTGGGTACGCCAGTAAGAGCTTGTAAAACAGTTCGAATGTTGTGAGTGGCATGAGAAAAAGTATTTTGGCCATACAATTATCCAAATGTAACTAACACACCGAGGCACTTGGGCATTTTCGCACGAATTATTGAAATCAACACTTAAGTTGGTGGCCCGGGGGTAAAATAATAAAGGAGGGACTGAAAAAAAAACACGGATGTTATTCCACTCATGTTATTCTTCTAAAAATTAAATTTCTTTTCTTGAGAACGCAGAAAGAATAAAAGAATTATTCGTTATTGAAGAAGTTGGTTCGGTTGTTTGTTTACTCAGTTCGCTGTTCAATACCCTCTAATTCCATACCTGGCCACAGGGGTTTGAGGTTATGTAACTAGGTTGTCTACTTTTACATTGGCTCTTATGGGAGGTAGTGGATTTTTTGCAGTTTTCGACATTTTTTGGTCATTTGGAGGCCGAATTGACGCAAAAGGCCCCCTTAGTGAATTTCTCCCCTTAATGTTCTTAACATTTTTCAAAAAAAAATTTTTTTTTTGAAAAATGTTCAGGACATCAAGGGGAGTATTTTACTAAGAGGGGCATTTAAATGAATTCGGCCTCCAAATGACCGAAAAAAGTCGAAAACTGCAAAAAATCCACTACCTCCCCTAAAGCCAATGTAAAAGTAGACAACCTAGTTACATAACCTCAAACCCCTGTGGCCGGGATGGAATTAGATGGTATTGCGCTGTTTACGCAATCAGCTGAGAACTCTGCCGGCCCCCTTTAGAGACTTCCAATACTATCTAGACTGGGAAAAACGGCCGATTTCAGGGGGGGGAAAGTGAAGTGGAAGAGTGGGACGAAAATCGCATGTTGCTCCTGGCTACGCCGCAACCACGATTACAGTATGTGCTAAGATTTTCAGAAAAACATTGAATAAATGGGAAAATGACTTTTTTTTTTAAAAAAATTTAAATTAAAAATACTAAAAAAAAAGTTATTCCAAAAACTTGGTACCATTTGAAACTCATGATATGCAGATTCCGGTTCGGGCCGGTTTTATTTGTGATTTCTGAACGAGAAACATTCTACAGGGGGTTAAAGTTGGGTACCGATTTTCTACAGGGTGTTTCATTAAATTGTTTTCTTTGTACCGTTTTTGAATGGTTGCAGCTCAAAAAATAAAATTTCTGCTATAAATTATTGAGATACAATAATTATAACTTTAGTCATAACATAGATTACGTAAAATCGAGTATATACAGCTATGTAGGTTTCTCAGCGGGGTACCGAAACGGTGGAACACCCAGTAGAATCGAGGAAGATTGACCTAACTTTGAGCCTCGGTAGAATGTTTACGGCGATTGAAAATTGTATAAAAACCAGCCCGAACCCGGGTTTCATATCATGAGCTTTTAAATGGTACCAAGTTTTGTGAAAAAAAATTTTTTTAGTATTTTAATTAAAATTTTTTTAAAAAAATCATTTCCCCATTTAAATCAATGTATTTCCGAAAATCTTAGCGCATATTGTAATCGTGGTTGCCTACCGATCGGCTTCAATGGGCAGGCGTTGTGTCCAGTCTAGATAGTATTAGAAGTCTTTGGTTGGTCAGGCATTCGCCTAACAAAAAACAAAAAAAAAAAATCATAAATCAAAAACTTATATTTTTTATAGGCTTGTCAGCCTCCAACGATTAGGGATCTACAAAGTTGTTTGCTCCGACTAGAATTGTGTGTGTCCCAAAATATTTCTGATATTTTCACCAAAACTTTCAGCCAAAAGCTTCAAGTAAAAGGGGCGGCCAAGTAAAAAACTTTTCTCAACTCCGCTTCATCGTCTTGCCTCCCCCAACATGATACAAATTCTACAAATTCTATGAAAGGTACTTGCTCTCTGTTTAATCGCCGAAAGGCACTGATATCAGAGAGCCAAGTTCACTTTCTTCCTTTCTCCATCACTCTCTAACAATAAGGCAGAGAAAGTCAGCCTCTCACTCTGCAATAATGTCCTTGCTCGTTAGGTAGACGGGACTACCGTTATGCCCCTGAAATTGCGTCTTCCGGAAAAAGAAGGCGCTTCAAAACTATGACGTCAAACTCCCTGCGAGTATGGAGACACTTTCGTCTGAATAGCTCCATACAACCGAAAGACCCTGGTCGCTCTGATTCAACTTGCAAATCCTCTGATATCAGAACGACCAAGTCTAAGTTTCCTCATTGATGCACCTCCATATTAATACAATAATCAATTACAACCACAGGGGGCAAGCCGACGCCGCGTTGCGGCGCGGCGAGTGGGCTATTTTTCTAAAGAAAGGAAGAAAAAAAAAAGAATGAAAGGAAAAAAAAAAATAGATAGAAGGAAAATAAGAAAATGGATTGCAGAAATTAGAAAAAAAAAAAAAAAAAAATTAAATGAAAATTAGAAAAAACTTGGCGTTGACCTGGCTACTTAGAGTTTACTAACACTATATTCCTATTGCCGATCAACGCCAAGTTTTTTTCTAATTTTCATTTAAATTTTTTTTTTTTGTTTTTTTTTTTTAATTTCTGCAATCCATTTTCTTATTTTCCTTCTATCTATTTTTTTTTTTCCTTTCATTCTTTCTTTTTTCTTCCTTTTTTTAGAAAAATAGCCCACTCGCCGCGCCGCAACGCGGCGTCGGGTTGCCCCCTGTGGTTGTAATTGATTATTGTATTTAAAATGGAGGTGCATCAATGAGGAAACTTAGACTTGGTCGTTCTGATATCAGAGGATTTGCAAGTTGAATCAGAGCGACCAGGGGCTTTCGGTTGTATGGAGCTATTCAGACGAAAGTGTCTCCATACTCGCAGGGAGTTTGACGTCATAGTTTTGAAGCGCCTTCATTTTCCGGAAGACGCAATTTCAGGGGGATAACGGTAGTACCGTCTACCTAACGAGCAAGGACATTATTGCAGAGTGAGAGGCTGACTTTCTCTGCCTTATTGTTAGAGAGTGATGGAGAAAGGAAGAAAGTGAACTTGGCTCTCTGATATCAGTGCCTTTCGGCGATTAAACAGAGAGCAAGTACCTTTCATAGAATTTGTAGAATTTGTATCATGTTGGGGGAGGCAAGACGATGAAACGGAGTTAGAAAAGTTTTTTACTTGGCCGCACCTTTTACTTGAAGCTTTTGGCTGAAAGTTTTGGTGAAATCTTAAATTTCAAAAGTGTTTTCAGAATTTTTGTGCAAATTTTCATCAAAATCCAAACACCTACATTTGAAATATTCCAGTTTTTTCTTATAATTACCCATTTTACCCATTTCCACGTATATCAATGAAAACCATTTACGCTCCATAACTTCCTTACAATGGGGCTATTGCACACTTTTTTTATAAACGATTTAAAAGTCGATTCTAGCGTAAAAAACCCCAAAAATAACGATGGCGGCACTAAGAACTTCCAAAATCCCTCCTAAACCTAAAGCAGTTATTTGTGCGAGCGTAAGGTAGCCGATGGCAAAAAATGGGAGATTCCATCTACCAATTTTGAAACTCCATCAAGAAGTGACCGATAAGAGACTGATTTCATTTGACACCGGTGTCACTAGTGTTGGGCACCCTTCATCGGATGTGGATCATCACTCTGATGACGAATTACTCTGTGAATCATCCTTGTCAACATAGAAAAAGTGACGAAAATTTAAAATAGGAATCTCCCATTGTTAGTGCCTTCGGCCACCATTACACTCGCGCAAATAACTGCGTTTATTGAGTTTAGGAGTGGATTTTGGAAGGTTTTAGTGTCGCCGTCGTTATTTTTTGAGGTATTTACGCCATAATGGACTATTTAATTGCTTATAGCAAAAGTGTGCAATAGCCCCATTTGAAATTCCGAAAAACCAAAAAAAAACCTTCTGGGGAGTGTTAAAAACAACTTCTCTACAAAATTTGGATGCATATGGAGCATTGACTCAAAAGTTATACTTGGATACAGATAGACAGACAACTGTGCATTGCATCAATACTTTCTCAATTTCTAAATTCGTTAAAAGTGAGAAAGTAAAAATAGGGAAACTTACTTCTTGAACGACCCTCGTACACGCAGTCGAACATCATTGGGTTCAATCAGTAGCGTAGCGTGTAATTTGGCAAAGTTGTATTGCGTTCATTTAAACCCATGTAAAAGGTAAAATGTAAAGGTGTTCACCCGCGAACACCCTATTGTTCGATATTTTTAATAGGTTTAAATGGACACATTTCAACGTTGCCTAATGGGGCTCTTTTGCTATTGGGGATTGAAGATTTGATTCTTTCTTGCATAAAAACCTGTATAGATGATGATGAGTACACTAAAAAATCGCGAAATTCACTCTTAAAATCGGGCTTAGTGGCGCAAAGACGAAGGTATCATGGGCGATTCCTATCTAAATTGAGACGTATCTCTGTGTTTCCGTAAAGAAAGTGACATAATAGAGAGGAATCTCCCATAATGCCTGCGTTGAGCCGCCATTACAAACTTCCGTTATAGCAGTTATGAGAGTTTAATACTGAATTTCAGACTTTCTCAGTGTGATTTTCGTAATTTTCGCTGGTTTTTACATCACAGTGGACTATCCATTTACTCACTGCAAAAGTTTGCAAAAGCCCCATCGCACGCTACGCCACTGGGTTCAATGTCTCAACAGTGTGTTCGATAAAAATTCTTCGCTATTACAAATTACAATAACGACCGTTTTATCAATTTCGCGAATAACATTTTTTTTTTTTTTTTTTTTTTTTTTTTTTTTTTTTTTTTTTTTTTTTTATAAATAATCAAAACTGCCTTTTACACTACTTCTCAGAGCAGACGGTGAGCTCTGACTCACCAATTCATGCACTTCATTAGCATTCGTTAGATCATCACGGCTTCGATAAAAAATTGTGCATGCTGAGGTATAAAAGTAATTATCGCGGTCGTAAAAGAGTCTTAAACTTGTAAGACCTTGCTTGTACTCCGAGAGATATATAAAAAAAAAAAACAAGAAAACAAAAAAACAACACACAAAAAATGGCAAGTTTGAGGTCCTGAACTCATAGACAAAACATATAGTTTCGCACCTCGCCTCCGATATATTTGCAGGCTAAAAACGCCCAATTCTATTCTTCAAGCGAGGCTACTTAGAATGTAGAGTCACGCGCCGGGTGAGAGACTACAGGTTTGCCGGATTACCAAAGAGAAAAATTCTATGTTTCTTTGATACAAGAAAGTCGTTCCGAAAATAAGTTTTTCTCTCAGGCGCATCCAGGCAATCGTCCGTTTTCATTCCTCTTTGTATCTCTCTCAACTCATTTGAACGGATGCGTTAGAAAAGGATAGAGGAATGGATGAAAGTCACATGACGGTCCTTTTCTAACTCACGTTTTCAAATGCAATTAAAAAGAGGACAAATATGTTGGCCCTCCATCCAGTGATTTTCCTAAAGTATAAAGCTAACCTAAATGGATGCTAGCAAGATTTTTTTTAAAAAGAATGGTTATTTATGTTAACCGGACATCGGAGCACATCCGTCCTATGACGCATACTATCTTGCCAAAAATGGAAAATAAGTCACATTTCATAAAACCCTGATGAATGCTAGTGGAACACATTTATCTAACCATTGGCGGAAATCATTAAATCTAGGATCAAGAAGACTTTTTAAACCAAAGATCATATTTCAAATTTGATTCCAAAAAACGGATAGTTCATTGTAAGTAATTAAACGGTTCACAAAATGCTTCTAACAATTCTAGGTTCAACACACCAAAATATACAGGGTGACTGGTAAAAAAGTCTCCACTCAGAAGCTAGGGCGGTTGCCGCTTGAGAAAATGAAGGGGCTTTTTCCATTTATAGAACGATTTTAACCGTCAACTCAAGCCGCAAGATTGATGCTCTTCATTATTTCCTCATTTTAATGTATTTATGCTTTTGAATGGACTTCATCGCAGGTTTAAATAGAAATGGTCCCTGAAATGGTAAAAATATCCTTCGTTCTTTTGACCAGCAACCATCACAACATCTGAGTGGGGAATTTTTTTTTTATAGTCATCCTGTAGAATATACATAGTGTAGAGGGAGCTTCCTCGCTTCATCTATGCCTTTGCTTTTCATCGAATCTATTGTGAAAAGCAAAGTCGTGTGCCGTTTTATCATTGGCACATTTTTCATCCTCCAGTTATTTTTGAATCTGCGCGCTCTAACTGTGTGGTGGTGCTCCTAGCGGTGAATTTTAGAAACTTTTACTGACAGTCTCGGATGATTGGTGCAGTGTCGTTGTTGTAAACGCTGTATCAGCTGTGTCATTTTGAGTGATTTTACTTTGCGGTTATCTGTGATTGTTATTGTTACGTAATGGAAAGGGTACCTAGTTCGTCGTTTTATTCTTATTTTGTCGGTCCCTAAGTTTACTCAAGTTTTATTGTTTCAATCGTGGCCGGACTTGTGATCCAGAGAGTTGAACATGTCGATTATTCCTAGGAAGTTTCCTCATTTTGCACATGTCTCTTCTAATCAAATTGTTCACTCGGAATCTAGCTGTTTGTTCTCTTCATGGATTTGGCCCTTTTATTTGAGCTCTGGTTTTAGCTTATTTTCCCCTTTTTGGGTACACTGAAAAAAAATGTAGGTTGAAGTAACCTCATATGAAGTTGATTTAACCAAACCACTTTGTTGGAAAAATGGACCACTAAGTTGGTGGATAAATTAACCAAAAACTTTTTGGTTGAAAGAACGAAGCGTTTAGGTGAAAAGAACAAAGGTTTTTAGTCCTTTTAATCAGCAATTTAGTTGCTACTTCCTAAATATTTTAGTTGAATTAACTAAACATCTAGTTGGTACAATCTAAAATTTTTATGTGAATAAACCAAAGACACACATATTCGATTGGCTTTGGTACATTCCCTCCCCATCCCTCCTTGCACTACGGGAACGCTCGAGAGGGTAGTCTCGTACAGTGAGCGAGAGCGCTGTTTCACACGACACTTTCTATCTCGTGTTCATGATTCTACTGTAGCCTCAGAAACTTCGATGCTGTCGTAGTAAGGAACTGATGAATAGTTTGTATATATACCAATCAGATTTGAAATTTTGATCTCTACTTTTAGGTGATCTTCAAAGTACAGTAGCTTCTTGAGTTATCATTATTTTTTTATTTTTTTTGCAGTACCATGTGGGAGGCACTTAGGAAAATCACTAAATTTCATTAACCTTTACAAAAAACCAGTTTTGAGCCTTAGAGAGGTGTCCGAAAATGAGAGATTCTCGCTCGATCAATACGGGATTCTCCCCGTTGCCAAGCTCGGCTCTCGGATCGCGGCTCGCACTATGGTCTGAGACGCATCTCTTTAGATCGGATTTCTTTGAATGATACATGTTTTCTTAGTGATTTTGGTACGCTGAGTTTATATCTGGCCTTATTTTTGCCTAACATACTTATTTCTTAGAATTTCTGACAGGTAATATTATCGGTGACGCTCAATTGTAATGTAACAAATTTCTTTGAATGAAACATGTTTCCCGCATAATTTTCGTTCACTGAATTCAATCTTAACCTTATTTTTCATCTGTTATAATTTTTGTATTCCTTTTTTCTGCGATTGTTGTCTTGTTGGTATTGGTTTAAGGTATGTATATGACTACATGCGTTTCCAGGGAGACATTGCTAAAATGATTCCGTACGATAGATAAATTATTTGGTTAATTCACCCAAAAGTCCAGATCAGTTCACCAAAAAATTGATGGGTAAATTAACCAAAAGTTTGTTTGGTTAATTTAACAAAAAATTTAGGTTGGTTTGCAAAAGTTACTAAATGGTTGATTCAACTAAAAATTACTTAGTCAAATTAACATATCTCTTTTGTTGCATCAACCTCATTGGAGGGTGATCCGACAAAAAAACACTTAGTTCATTTTACAACTTCATTTTTCTTGGATCAACCAAATAATTTTTTTCCGTGTAAGTGTTCTTGAATTCTGACTTTTTGAACTGTTTGAGATTTTTGCCAAACTTGTGCCTTGTCTCATGCTACTGGTTATTTGTCTCTCGAGTTAACTTTGTATTTCCACTTTCTTGCCAGATCATTTATCTATTTTCTCTGAGACTATTTTACTTCCAATGCTTTGTGGACACATTCTGAGTTTCCTTTCTCTTTCACTTGTATGGCAGCTAGAAATTCTATCATTGATGTTCCATTTTAGCCTTCTGCATTTTCTCTGCCATGAGTTGATTTATTTGAACTTACTGCCTGGTTTTATTCTTTGGCTGGCTTTTGACACTCAGCATTTTTGGCCCTTTTGGTGTTTAACTTGTGGCACTCAGTGTCCCTTGTTACAATCATTTTATTCTTTTCTATTTTACTATTTGAGTCGGAATTTTCTGTTTGATTAGGGTTCATGTTCACGTGTCACGAATGTCTATGGGTTCGTCTTATGGAATGTTTCTCTCCTATGAACCTCATTTTAACCTTTCCTGCGGATTACCAGTCAGACCTTTTTGTGTCCATCTCTCAACCGGAGACTACCTGTCACCAAGTTATGGAATTATTTAAATTATGAACTGTGGAGTGTACCTGCTCAACCTCAATTATATTTTGGATCTCTGCACAGCTGAGTCATATTACTTTACTTATTTAATTTATTTCTGGTACCTGAACTCACATTCATCTAGTCATCGTATTGTGCTCCGGATACTTAGATTTTATACATATTTTATTGAAGCTGGAATCCTAAATGGATTTATTTTGTTATTTTATTGTTTCCATGGACGGAAAGAATCATTCTAGTTCTATTGCTGTGCTAGTAAAGTCTATTACCATGTGATTTATATTTTCAGACATTTTACCTTTTATTTTGATACAGCATCCCTCGATAGGTTACTGTGATTTTATAACTAAGGTGTGAGTGTGTGTGTGAGTGTGTGAATGATTTCTATTTTTATTATTTACCATATTTCCCAACCGTAAAAGACCTAGTGATAGTCTTAGAATTGTGATAATAGGGAATATACTGATATTTGATTTCTCTCTTTAATTCTCTTGTTTCTTGTTTTTCACCTTGTCATGTCTTGTCCCGTTTCCCCCCTTCCCCTTCTTAGGTCTCGCACTCCGCGCTTCCTCTCCCACCTCTCTGACCAAAGGAAGTTTAAGGGGAATACGGTACAGTTGGATAACATTTGCATGCACTCTCCCATCCACTTCAAATTGAAGAGTGCCCTCCCCCCCCCCCCCCCCCCAAACATCTAGTAACCACACATTTTTAAGAGAGGAAATTAGCCAATTTTCCTTTGACTTTAATGTAAGTTTTTTATACCATTTGACAACCGCGCTCTGTCTGTGGTTAACTATTTTATGAATAGAATTTTTACCGTCCCGAGAAAAATTTTAGGTTTGACAGTCGCGACGCGACGGGAGCTGCGATTGTCATGATTGTATTGGTTTGCCTACTTGAGAAGGCTGCGGGCTGCGCTCTATATATGTGTACGTTTGTCAGAAGCGCTAAATCTGATCCTCCTCAAACGAATGAGGTATTACTCGAGAGGTTGATACATGTTATAAGTCCTATCTCATATAAAGTTTGACGGCATGGGCGATCTGAACCTGGTTTGTTTCCCTCATAGCTTTTAACCTCGAATCTAAACTTGTAATTAATTCAGTGGGAATTGGTTTTAAACGACAGTGCAAGTGTCTTAGGGTGGCTGTATTTGGACACAACATTTCAATGTAACTATCCAAATGAGAAAATTTGGCATATTCCTCTCAAGTTTATTTTATTTTATTTATTTATTTATTTTTTTTTTCGTTCAAATCCTTCTAGATGAAACAATTAAATTGATTTTTGTGTTCAGATAGCCACTCTCAAGCACTTTCTTTCCTTTAAAACCAACTTCAAATGGATCTATCCAATGAGCTATAACTTTAGAGTGGCACATCAAGGAACGTTCCGCTGGTTCATTGTTGTCACCTAGAGCGCCGTCATCTTGCCGTAAAAATCGATTTTGAGGTTAAAATTTGTAGGATGTTTCCGGTCATTTCGTAAACAAACTCGGGCATCGCCGGAAACGACCTGCAAAATTTAACCTCAAACCTTGGAATCTGGCGTCCAAATTCCGCTTTTTCCCCAGGATTCCTTCTACCCTGTGTGGCACAAGGTGGACCAGCCCGCTGCCACTCTAAAGTTATAGCTCATTGGATCTATCACAACTTTCTTATTAAGGTTACAAAAATGAGACGAACAAACCAATAAGCCCGTGTAAAATGTCCATAAGAGATTTCTTCTATGGCTATAGAGTGGCTATCTAGGCAAAGAATTCCAATCAAACTATCCAGGTGAGAAAATGTGACTGTGTTTCTGCCATGTACCAGTTTCTCTATCGTGCTGCAAATCTTTCCAGAAGTAACATTTATACATCGATTTCTGTGTCCAGATAGCCACTCTCAACCACTTGCACTTTCGTTTAAAACAAAGGAGGAGTGTCAATAAGGCCGGTTTTTGGCCCCAAAAATGGTCAATATTTAAGATGGTCTAAAAGTTCGTGTAAAATGGCTCTACTTACTCTTAAAGGCTTATATTTTTAGGTTTGGGTTGTGTTTTCGGGTTATTCGAACTTTAGAGGCGTATTTTACCACCTCAAAGTGGGTCGGTTTTGTGTTTTTCACGGAAAATGCCCGATTTTGCGTTAAATTATTGAATATTTAGATGTGAGCCGGACATAGTTCGGTTTTCTCCTTTAGATATGTTACTACACGACTAAAAATGAGTAACATACTGCAATATAGTCACCGAACTATGTCCGGCTCGTACTTAAATATCAACTTTTTTGATTTCGTGAAAATGGAAAACTTGAACGAATTCGATTAATATCAATGTAGTAATGCTTATATTGCAACCTGGCCACCTGTCAAACCATGAAATACGTTTTTCAGGTTGCAAATATGCAGTTTTGTATTATTGTACGTAATTTTTAGAATTCGTTCAAGTTTTCCACTTTTACGAAATCAGAAAAGTTGATATTTAAATACGAGCCGGACATAGTTCGGTGACTACATATATTGCAGTATGTTACTCATTTTCAGTGGTATAATAACATATCCAAAGAAGAAAACCGAACTATTTCCGGCTCACATCTAAATATTCAATAATTTAACGCAAAATCAGGCATCTTCCGTGAAAAACACAAAACCGACCCACTTTGAGGTGGTAAAATACGCCGCTAAAGTTCGAATAACCCGAAAACACCACCCAAACCTAAAAATATAAGCCTTTAAGAGTAAGTAGAGCCATTTTACACGAACTTTTAGACCATCTTAAATATTGACCATTTTCGGGGCCAAAAACCGGCCTCATTGACACTCCTCCTTTCAAGTGGATTTGTCACAACTTTCTTTTTAAGGTTTAAAAAATGAGGCAAACAAACCGAGCCCGAGTAAAATGTCCATGAGAGATTTCCGTCATGGTTGCCATTGGCGGATCCAGCAATCTGACAACAGTGTATTCTCCCCCATTTGATTGCATGAGAAATAATCGATTTGTCATGGGGCTGTAGCCCCTCCAAGAATCGATTGTTAAGCATACATTCAAATGAGAGGAACGCGCAGTTGCCAGATTGCTGGATCCGCCTATGATGGTTGCCTCCATGAATTTCAATATCGAGTCCCATAAATCCTCTCTATTGGCATACCTCGTTGGTTCAAATCCATGATTACTTATACATACAGATATGGCATAAACCCGAATTTTGTTGCGTTGACTCCGGCCGTGATGCAACCGGGCATACAGAGGGGATCATAAAGATTACAGAGAAAATATTACATTGTCCATGTTTGTCTGTTACAAAAACTGTTCCGTGTTCCACGTTCCACTGTTCACGTACCGTGTTTGTTCTATTTCCGCAAACAAACATAGGAAAAATGGGAAACGTAATCTTTTCGAACCAGAATTCTGTAATATTTATGATCCCCTCTGTATGCCCGGTTGTATCACGGCCGGCGTTTTATCCATTTTGCGCTTAACACGGGCAAGATGGCTTGTGCCATATCTGTATGTATAAGTAATCTTTGGTTCAAACTGCTGTCGGACATACCAGGACTTAATTCTGGGATTTCTATTTGAATCGCTTGTTGACCAACTCCTTCAAGAGCGGGCCTTGTGTTTTAGGGTCCTCTAGTGTATAAGTATTCGAGATCCTTGCACTAGAATGGAACCAGCGTACGCAATACGCATGCGAAGTGACACTGATCAATGAAGTTCACGTGGTCGCCATGCGTGATGAATGGAATACTTTGATTAGAGCAATAAATAATTTATTTTCCGCAGTTTGATTTTCCTTATTTTCCTCAATTCCTCTTCCAACTTCGGGCCCCCTTAAATTTTTCTTCAGTTATTTTTTTTCCTGGCTGTGGGGCTCTTGCAAATTGTGGCGTAACTAAAAATCTTACAATCTTTTATTTTGTTCAATGAGTCTGTTGCAAACTTTTTCTACAGCGCTATAGAGTGTTCAATCTCATGTGAATTGCGTGAAAAGTCTAATATTGACATCAGAAAGTCATAAAATGCGATAATAAACTCACAAGAGACGTTTAATGAAATCCAAGATGGCGGTAAAATATCGAGCAACCTTTATGCATGCACCACGAACATCCAAGGATAGCCAACCTCACAATATCGATCACACCCAATCACAACGTAAATAAACACATAACCTCTACCTGCCGTGAGGTTGTCAAAGTTGGCAATCCTTGGATGATCACGGTGCATACATTCAGATTCCTCGATATTTTGCCGCCATCTTGGATTTCGATAAACGCCTCTTGTGAGTTTAATATTGTATTTATTGACTTTATGATGCCACCAATGAACTTTTCAGGCGATTTTACACTGGAGTAAACACTTTTTATCGCTGTAGCAAAAGTTTGCAACAGACCCATTGAAGTGATTCCTGAAAATAGACCCATAAAACAAGGGAAGCGCTCTTTAGACTAAAGTCTCCACTTCACACGGTATTGATTTTTTTAGAAAGAGCACACCCAATTGTTTCATCAAAGGCGGACCAAGCAATTTGGCAACCATGAATACGTCCCATTTGAACGTACGAAAAACAGTCGTCGAAGGGGGCCATACAGCCTTTTCAGTAATCGATTGTTTCTCGTGTATTCACGTGGGAATAATACACAGTTGCCAGATTACTGAATCCGCTTTTGTGTTTTATGTGTGTTTTTTTTTTTTTTTTTTTATACCAAAAATGTCCTCAAATAATCCAATGAAAAAGAGCGAAATCTTACGTGCACTAAGAACGCCCTCAAATTCGACCTTTATTTCCGGGTTTTTAAGTCAACAAACTGCAATGTTGTCAGATTGCACGCTGCTCTACTCATTGGAACCTTGTACTTTGTGAGCACACTGTTTTTGTTAACGGGTTTTAAAAAAGGACATTTACGCACTTTTCAGAGTGGACTTTGAAAGCTTTCAGTGAGGTCATCGGTTTTTTGGGTTTAAATGCATAAAGGCCCAAGAAAAAAAAAATGCCATTAACTCTGTTTCAATTTTCCATGTGGACATTGAATTCATAGTGTTGCAATTTAAATTCACACGGAAATAAATGTGATTTACCTTCAATTTAAGGGCATTGATTTCCATGCTCAGATGGAAAATTGGAATAGAATTTTTGGAACTTTCCTATACCAAGGAATCTTTGCTGTATCAACAGTATGCAAAACAACCATTGTATTTTACCCTTTTTTAAATTTCCCACTTTCATCATAATTTTATCACTTATTCGCGCTCTTCTGTAAAATTGCAAATATCGATATCTATGCAAAATGACTATTGAAGACAATTGAATGGCTTTTTGTAGAAAAGAAACCAACTACATAGAAATGCAATAGGCAGTTGAGTCCTTTTTGCAAAGGGAGGTCCAATTGAAACAATAGAAATGGAAAAGGGTACACAAAGGCAATCCCATTCGAAGTGATTGCGTTGAAGGAACGTCTCTCTGATGCGAGCTGTGTTATCATACATAGTACACACGCCCATCGACATGGGATTGCATATGAATGAGGTAAATAATCAGCAACTGGAGGTGTCTTTCGCCTTGACATAGTCTCAACAGTTTATTCAATGTCACAGTGACATTAACCTCCTTGGCATTCCTTCTCTATTGAGCTTTGACAGGGATAACATTCAGATTGAATTGGCATCCACGTGTGAGCCAAAAATTGGATCGAGCTAGGAACTGCATAAAAAAATTCCGTTTCATATATTTGTGTTTTTTTGTTTTATTTTTTATTACCTTGGTCCTGTATTCCAATTCGTTTATTTATTTTTTTTAATTAATTTTTTTATTTTTTATTTTTAAGACCTGTCCAGAGACAGCGAAATGGAGCCAACTTAATCTTGACCAACCGCTAACTTTTCGAAAAAATAATGCTTTTGCGCTGAAATTTTTATGATTGATAGATACTGTCTAAGATTAGCATGCTGTCAAAATTAAATATACGCGGAAAACTGCTTTGTGATACATCATAAAAAATAGCGCTAAATCAAGAATTTTGGCGCTAACCAGAAGTCAACATCGTTTCTTCGTTTTAGAGATAGTGGAGGTCACAACGTACTCTACGAAAAAAGAACCAACGATTTTTGAAATTTGGTCGAAATCGAACTCTGACCTTCAATGTATTGAAAAAGAAGAAGAATATTGACTTTCAATTTGCACCGAAATGCTCGGATACAAGTACCTACGCTATTTAACGATGTATCACAAAGCGGGGTTGCATGATGCTATCATTTGAGATTTTTGGATTGGGAGGGTTGCCCCCCCCCCCCATGGCATTTCAGAAAAGTAGAATTCCCCTGAAAAGGAGTATCTTTCAACATAACGTATCCTGTGTTTCAGCGCTTTTTGAATTTTCAAGTCGTTCCTTTTTTCAACCGCTGAAAATTTGAAATTTCTCAAAAAAAAAAGAGAAATGGTGGCTCAAAAATACCTTTAAGAAAATTTAATTTCTAATTTTTTATTGGGGAAATCATACTTTTTTTCCGAAAATTAGTTGCGCTTTTAAGTACAAAGTTATTTTCAATTCGGACCATTTAAAAGGGAATTCGATTTTATTTAATTTCTTTTAAAAAAAGGGGTGCATGAACTTCGACCAAAAACGATATCGACTTCCGGTTTATATTGAAGTCTTGGAGTTTTATCCTCTTACCAACTATCAAATAAAACATGGGGATCCCCATTTGAGGTATCGAATTTAGAGGGTGGGTACCCCCGTAAGGCAGACACCCAAGGGGGGGGGGGGTCCAAAATTGGTGACCCGACCCTCGAAAAAAGTGCGAACACATGTTTCAGTGATATTCGAATTCGCAGTCGTTACCGAAAAAAGCCAAGTGGAAAATATGTCAATCTACTTCCTGTATACTTGTTTAATTCGACTTTTCTTCTGTTCAAATGTACCAAATTATTTAGCAAAAGTACTGAAATTACTCATCTCGAACGTAAATCTGACCAATTTCTTTTCCTCGTGTTCAGCTGCATAAATTAATCTACCAAATCTAAAGCTGCGCCCTTTTCACAATTATTGTACGAGCATGATTCCACGAGTTTCAGTTTCTTTCTGTGGCGAGGCGTGAAATTTGGTGGCAGTGTATTTTCTCTATTTAAAGTCACCAAAAAGGTCGAACGCTTTAGTCATCGGCGATGACCAGGCATTTTGACCTTTCTAATGTGTTCAAATGGGGAAAAGGAACGTTGCCAAATCGCACGCCTCGCCATTGGTTTCTTTCTCTGTAATCAATTTTTGATTTTCGCCGCGCATACGCAATGTAGCATCACATCAAAGCAGTGCCGGCTCGTGCAATCTGGCAACCGTGCACTTTTGCCATTTAAACGTATGCAAAAAGATCGATACTAGGTGAGGCGCTGCGCCTCACCAAGTAATCGATTATTTTACACAGTTTTAAATGGAGGAAATCCATTGTTGCCACATTACACGAGCCGCCGCTGCATCAAAGGGGTCACAAAAGCGAGAAAACCTTTTCGAGAGTCAAAAACCCCAAAACTAAGTGATTCTAAGATCAATAATACTTTCGCGAAATCAACATTAGCATCGACAAGACCTGCGTTTGCTGATGATTGATGCAAATAGGGATTTGCATGCTTTCGAGAGAGTGTAACAGTAAGGAGATCAAGGAAGGCGCGGGCGCACATCGGTCAGAAATAGCCGATTCAACGGGCAAAAATAGGTCAGTTAAAATTGCCTTTGATTTTTTATCGTTTAAAAGTTTTTAAGACTGAATTTTACTCTTTTGAACCATCGAGTCTGTTGCCTGCTTTTTCTACAACAATATAGAACCTTGATTCATACGTCAAATTTGGCGAAAATAATGATGCACCGATTGAAAACGTTCAATAACCACTCATTAACTCAGGAAATCACTCAGATTTCAAACAAACTAGCCCACACTACACTAGACACTATTTGCACCGGCATACAACTACATATACGGAACCACCGTGTATAAATAAACAACATCGAACTACGAAATGATCGAATTTCCTTTTAAATACATGAAATATTAATTGGCTACATTTGCTGTCTGGTCTTTTTTGGCTTATCAAAAGATTACAAAATAATTCAAGAATTGTATGATGTATGCATCTAAATGAAACATTCAAATGTGTTTAAGTTATGCCGATGTTTACATATAAACGCGGTAGTTTCGTGTATGTATAGTTATGTTCACAGTATACTTATCTTACACAGTATAGCGAAACTCAATGTTAGAAAAACGGCAAATGCCCCCTGGTGGTCGGAGGATAGAACTAACATCTTCTATTTGATTTGCATGTTTTGACGCGACGGTGGTGCCCCCAAGTAGTTGGAGGATAACAACTCAAATTTCTCATTTGATTACATGGAAAAACGACATTCGCCAAAGCGCTCCTATAGAGTTTCGCTACGGTATAGGATGAGTATACTATGTAGTTATATGTCGGTGATAATAGTGTCAAGTGTAGGATGGGTTGTTTGAAATTGAAGTGATTTTCTGAGTCAATGAGGGGATTTTGAAAGTTTTCAATGTGCGCGCATAGTTATTATCGCTGAATTTTACGTTAGAATCTGATAAGTTACATATTGATGTAGCAAAAATACTCAACAGACCCGCATTCTAACAAATGATTCTAGATGTGGATGTACACAGAGCGTCTAACATCAGTTCAGCTTCATAATGATAGTTAAAGGCGATGATTTCAACTTGCTCATTTTTGGCCACCAAATTGCAAATTTCTTCTCCACTGAGCGACGTGGTCAGTCAGTGGTCACATTTCTCCGATTCTGTCAGGCGGAATGAAATTGATGAATAATAATAACCAAGTCCAGACTACATCCAAAAAGTCTTTCCATCCTTCCCTTAAAAAGAGAAAATATTCTCTTCTCAAATTGGTATCGGCGAGTATCTTTCGAAATACTGAATTTAGTGGTTAAACGCATCCCTGTACGTGCTTTCGATTGAAATATCAATAGTTTCGATCAAGTTTCTAAGTTTTGAGCCGTTGAAAAATGCCGAATCTTTTACCGTATTTTTGATAGCATAATAACAATTTTTAGAAAAATATAATAATCACTGTGGGAAAAAGAAAAAAATATTTGATTTAACTATATTTTAATGTTAAAAGTGCCGACCGCAATTTAATAAAAAGTTATAGTTTAACCAATACGATATTATTTAACGACATACCATTGTTAAACTAGCAATATTGGACTGTTGGATCAACAAGTCGGTATTTGAAATTCACATTAGTTTGATTAATGTAACAATTTGTGATTTTGGTTTAACAGTACTATTCTGTTAATTTAGCATCCTGTTTTTTTTTAAATAATTTTTTTCGTTGAACGGTCACCAGCACGTTTAACATTATAGTTCTTAAATCTACCATAAACCGTGAAAGTTTCGATCGAGTTCCAAAAACTGACGAAATTTTGATCGATCGAAATTCGAAATTTTAGGGAATTTCCTTTTCAATTGATTGTTGTTTCGGTCGATTGCACGCTGCACATGCCTGGATAAACATGATCAACTGAACAATGCTTTACTTATAAAAGAACCAGTAAGTATAAAAGCATGAAAGCTGGAACAATATATGTTCGATGGAATAACACCATATATATCGAAGGTTTATAGATAACACCACACTACTGCATTTTCGGCAATCTTCATATAATGTCAAAATATCCAGAAGTAACGTCACTAAAACTCTTTAAAATTCAATTCATAAATTAATTTAACTTCAATTGCGATCGGATCGATTTGGATTGAAAATATTGATGCTCAAAAGCGGTTAATCGCGCAATTGAATGAAAAAAATTTGAAAATGAAGGGAATTGCTGATGCATATTTACTCACCTGCTTAAACGAGGAAGCTATTAGCACAACGTAGACTGTGTTTCCAAAATAATATGTTGCAAACAGAGCTCCGTACACAAACTCTCTGAAACATAAAATTGTTGATTCCATATTATATTTATATTGATTGTTATCTAGCAGAAATTGTTGGTTACAATGTTAAAAATATCATCAATACATGCCAACGTTTTCATTTAACCCAGTGTTGGATTGTGAATAATTGTCTATTAAGTGATTAATATTATAATATTACTTTAAAGTTTCGCCTGTCTCACTGAAAACTGTATAACTTCTTCCAAATTATAGGTACTGTGTATGTGTTAGTCTATTTTTTTCTGTTTTTTTTTTTAAAAAAAAAAAAAAAAAAAAAAAAAAAGTTATTTGGATCCAATATTTCCTGTGAAATGACATTGTTGTCTGTACCAATAAAATAGACAATTTATTTTGTAACTGCATGGTCACTATATTGTTGGGGTCCAGGGTACTTTCAAGTCGTTTTTTTTTTTTCATCAGAACAGGGTCGGACTGGCTCTCTAAATGTTGGGCCGCTTGGTCAATCTGGGGGCCCCTCCCTCCATTTTTGGGCCCCCCTCAGACCATTTTTTAAAAATTAACTTAAAACGAAGCAGTTTTTTACGCTATTTTTCAACTGATAATTAAAATTCTCTTTTTCTTATTTTTTAGTTATTACGTAGACTTATTAAAGGATCCAGATCGCAGTGGGCTTCTCTTGGTCCTTTTTAAACACACCCAAATATCAGCTAGAGCATATGCTCGGCTGCGGCTTCTAGTCCAGGATAAAGTAACTTATTATCTTCGGTGGTGGAGTTAGATATTCATTATTTGGGGGGGGGGGTAAAGTGACGCCATCTGTTTTCACGTGTCTCACTTACCGGGGGGTCTGGGGGGTATGGAATACCGCCCCAGGTGGTGACGGGGGGGCCGGGGGCCCTCCCCCGGTAAATTTTGAAAATTTTACGTCCTAAAAACCCAATTTTAATGAGTTTTTTAGGGTTTCATTTGTGAGAGAACCGAGTAATTATTTATGAGATAGAGATAACATTTTAGCAAGTTTTGATTTTGAAAAGAAGGAAAAGAGGAAAACTTGTTTTTAAAAAATATAAGACATAATGGTAGACTCCTAAGACTCGCCTCTCGCTTGCAATTACATGAATTGTCATTTTTTCGTTTTTCTTGCCAGTATTTCTTATTTTCTTCCCAGTTTATTCTTTCGATACTTTTTGGGGGACTAAGAGGTCCCGTTTTGACCGTTCGGGGGCCCCGTTTTTAAACCGTTTGGGGGCCCCATTTTGACCCGACTGGGGGCCCCGTTTTTCACCCGATTGGGGCCCCGTTTTAATCCATTCGAAAGCTCCTTTTTTAAACGTTCGGGGGCCCCAGATTTTCCAAATGTTGGTCCGCATCTTGGACTAGAGTGGACTTGGCCAGTCTCGATGCATTTTCAATCCTTATATTAAGCAATCTTAATTAGCTTACAATGGCTTTCCTTTAGAGTAATCTATTTACTGTCTTCTTTGATACATTATTCTTTTTTCCATTCCTAAATTTTTCCATTTTATCCATTCGGGGGCCCCATCGAAGGCCCCTGCGGGGCCCCCTTGGGCCTCAAAAAGCGAAACTTTAGGCCGCGATCGCGGCCTAGCGGCCCTGGCCAGTCCGACCCTGCATCAGAAGTAGCAGAGACTCACGAAGTTACCTGATCTTTTCGTAGTCCGCAACTCGCTGATCAGGCGCAGGGCTCTCAAAACACCCCCTCTGCTCTTCCGGGGAATCACCAACATTAATTTAATGTGGCAGTAGACTTACGAGCTGTTGTTCGCGCAGACTTTTAATCGCAAAAGTCGTTCAGGGCTCTCAAAACATCCCCGCTGCTCTTTCGAGACATTGCCCACGTTATTCTAAATGGGGAAATAGACTTATGAGCAAACCTGTTTTTTTCACAGACTTTTAATCGCAAAAGTCGCGCAGGGCTCTCAAAACGTCCCCTCCGCTCTTCCGGGGCATCGCCATCGTTACTGTAAATGGAAATAGACTCACAAGCAGCCATGATCTTTTCATGGTCTTCTGATCGCCAATAAGGCGCAGGGCTCTCAAACATCCCCTCTGCTCTTCCGGGGCATCGCCGACACTATTCTAAATGGGGAGATAGACTTACGAGCAGACCCGGTCTTCGCGTGGTGCGCTAATCGCTGATCAGGCGCAGGGCTCTCAAAACACCCCCTCTGCTCTTCCGTCTCGTGTTTGAAAGCATTTTATGAGTTTGGGAGTGGATTTCGTGATTCTTTAGTGCACTATACGTTATTTCTACAAGGTTTTATCCCATAATCAACTATTATAATAAGCATGTAGCAAAAGTTTGCAACAGCTCCATTTTGAGTAAGTTGGATTTGTTGGACTTTTTGGGCACCTTGTTCTCGAACGAAGGACGGTCGGTACTGGGCTTAGTCGCGAAACAAGCCGGAGATGTCCGACAAAATAATTGTTTTCGCGCGCAACCGGTTTCTTTGTACAATGTACACTGTACAGTCAATTTCATACTGTATGCGACACAATGCGAGTCCCACAATTTGCAATCAAATCAAAGCACAGTCTGTCCAAATGAGTGTAAAGCGCCCAACGTCCCGACGTCCAAGGAGTAAAATCAGTTGCGCAACGACTCCAAAGCGGGAGGAATGTTTCATTCTCCAATTCGTTCCTTGACAGTGTGAAAACGTTCCGTTTACTTTTATGCAATATTCACGCCACCATTAACTTGTGAGTATACACATTATACATACATGTATCTATAGGCATGAGCATTACGATTGGAGATCTGACAGCTATTCTTCACTTTACAATGCTTCTTTTCCCACATCTTTTATGTATCGTTTTAAAATGATCATTAAGTTTGATGGTGGCATATTAATTGACAAGTGGTTTTTACAAACACGGTTTAGCCATAAGTTTTGTTATGCGCTATTTTGCCGATAGCAGCCAAACGACTAAAAATAACTAGAGGTGGTTTCAGAAGTGTTGGCGCACCCAGACCGATAATCTTTGGAATTTTTCAACATTATTCCTCTTGTTTCACAATAAAAATGAATGAAAATGAATCAGAGCATTGGCTTTTCACTGAAGAACACTTTAAAATTAAAAGTTCAAAGCGAAGACAAAATTTGTCTAGTTTTAAAGAAATGAAAATTGAAAAGTCGTCAAAGATTATGGTCTAGGTGCGCCTACACTTCTGAAACGAGCTCTAAACAACACTATAATATAATTTGAAACGAGACCAAAAATGCTACAAAATCATGCTACATACGTAAGCACCTATACCTATCGTAATAAGCACTGATATAAGTCAAGGTCAGATTGCAGTTGGACGCGAAAAGGTTACAAGCTATACCTGGTTGAAAATGAAGTTTTGGGCATCAAATTTTCGGGAAAAAAATAAAGAAAACTTACGGAAGGTAAAATGAGGAGATGACATGTAAAAATGTCATAATAATGTTCCAGCCTTGAAACGAAGTATCCTGGATGCCGAATCTGAAATCCTTCTGGAGACGATCAAGAGAGCCAATGATGAGTTCCCTGACCGACTGAGATGCTGCATCCAGAAAAAATTCGATCATTTTGAATAAATCGGTTACTCATAGTCTATTGTAAGTCTTGCAAATAAATTAAAAATAATGTTTTTGCCTTCCGTAAGTTATCATATTTTTTTTTCCGAAAATTTCATTTTTAACCTGGCATATAGCTATAGTAACCCTTTCGCACCCAACTGAAATCCGACCTTGACATAAATATCAGTGCTTATTGCGGGAGACACAGGTCCTTATTACTTATGTCTTATGAATGAAGGATGATTTCGTAGCATTTTTGGTCTAGTTTCACCATATATATACATACTTATTTTTAGTCGTTTGGCAGCTACTGGCAAAAAAACGCATACTAGAACTTATGGCTAGACTATGTAGAGTGAATCCCCAGTATCCGCGAAGTAGATTTGCTTATTCGCGATTGATTTTAAGCGGACTGTCTTCTTCATCCGCGACCTCTTGTTTCACTTATCCGCGAACGAGAGGCAGTAAAAGCTATAGGTTCAAAAAAGAAAGAAACAGAAGATGTTCCGATGGTGGATCCCGCAAAGTCTACTTTTCCCTGGCCACATTTACTCATTTACATATTTTATTGCGTTCAAATTACAGGAGATATGAAAAAGGCGTATTCCTAGATCAGCCTTTGATCCAGTAGCGGCTCGTGCAATCTGGCAACTGTGCACTTTTGCCATTTAAACGTATGCCAAAAGATCGATACTAGGTGAGGCGCAGCGGCTCACCTAGTAATCGATTATTTTACACAGTTTTAAATGGAGTCAATCCATTGTTGCCACATTGCACGAGCCGCCGATGCTTTGATCGCAACTCAAACCTTAAATTATGCCTTCTTTGATGACCATCCAGCTATAAAATCTCTCCGAAAAGGCACGTCAACAACTGTAAGCTAAGTAAACTCTGAAAGAAAACTTACCGCGCAAAAGTTGCCCAATGTTTATATTTGGTAGGACCGGTTTGGAAGGCAACTTCAGCGGTTTCGGCGAATCCCAGGTTTGGCTTCTTCACTCGACTCGATAAGATTTGTGAGCAGACAACCTATGGACATAAATTGAAATTTGATAAGTGAATCAGGTATTTTCTAGAAAAATTTTGAGCTTGTTAATCTGACTCGGTATTTTTTCAAGAAAAGCCTCTCGAATCTTTTTTGATCACACGAAGTGGAGACATCATAAAGAATGCTGACATACATATAAAGGGGAACCCTGAAATATATTTCCTTTTCCTATAAGCTTCATAATGGGGGTCTTGCAAACTTTTGCTATGAGCAAATAAATAGTCAAATTTTATGTAAAGACCAGCAAAAATCACGAAAATCACACCAAGAAAGTCTAAAATTCAGTAATAAACTCACATAACTGCTATAACCCTTTGAGGGGCAGTGGCTAGTGCCACTAGCCACCTTTTATTTATTTTTTCCAGAGCTTATGAGATAGTGGCTATTGTTACTAGCCACTTTTTTTGGTTCGTAAGATGTTCTAAAATGGGGAAAAAATATTTTCCACATGATAGCACAGCGGTAAACATTATTTTTAGACCAGGTAAATGTTGACATTTTGAGATTTTCCCTCCAAGGTAGACCGGCCCCCACTAATATAGTGATATTTTTTTTTCTAGAAGGTTTAGGCAAATTTTTATGGCAGATTATGAATCTTGAAAATATTTTGAACATTTTGAAGTACTAGTGAGTAAAATTTGCTGATTTTGTAATATAATTACAAGCGTTAGAATAAGGTGGCTAGTTCCACTAGCCACTGCCCCTGAAGGGGTCAAACAGTGATGCATTGTCTATTTTCAAGTTTTTCGCCTTTTAGAAGGAATTTTAGGGCTCAGATAAGACATTCAGAGACTTATTGTAACTTAAACAACTTATTAACATTCTAAATTCTTGAATTCAGCCAATAATAGGCCTCGGAGATTAATTGAAGCAACATCGTCGTTTACAGCGTTGTATACAGCGTTTTGCCGCTTTACAGCATATTTTGGATTTTTTTCGGTACATTCATGAAGAAGGTAATTTTTTTATTCTATTTATATTATCTTTATAGTCTAGAAAACAACTTGAAAAAAGAAAAAAGTCACATCCTCTGTTGCAACAGAGCCAATAATCACTTTTTAGCGCAGCTCGCAGCAAAAATGTTGCTCTGCCACACACTAAATTCGGATTAACTTCAAAAGTTACAATTTTTTGGGGTAAACTCTACTGAGCAATTTTGTTTTCTATAGTGTAAATAACAATTTTATGATTTTTCGAGATTTTTTGTGCTCCTCAAGATGTCTAAAAAGTTAATTTTAGTCGATCATAGGTCAAAAAGTGCCATTTACGCGTTATTTTCAAGACTAAACCATGTTTAAATAAGTTTCTTGACTGTGTTTACAATTTTTTCTCATAAATAATTGTTTGATTGATTGATTCTAACTTATAGTTGTCATTGTTTGGCCCTTTAAAATTAATTTAAACCTGATTTTCGAAAAAATATGGTAACCAAATTTTCTAGCCCTTTGAGGGGCAGTGGATAGTTACACTAGCCACCTGTTTTCTCCTATACTAGTATATGGAATTGCATGAAAATTTTTTTGGGGTCTATTTTTACCTCAAGGAACCTAGAAATGCAAAAAAATGTGGAAAAAAATGATTTTCCTTAATTTGCCCCTCAAAGGGATAACGGCAAGATGCACGGAAAAAAAAGATCAGTGAAAATAACCATACGGACATCTGATTTTGGCACCTGCTAGATGTTATGGTAAACTTGACCAGAAGTATGGTACATTGACCGATACTTTGAGTAAATTAGACATGCAATCAGGTAACATAACCTAGTACCTAGTCAAAACATAGTATACTTCTGGCCAAGTTTACCATAACATCTAGCAGGTGCCAAAATCAGGTATCTGTATGGTTATTTTCACTGATCTTTTTTTTCCGTGTGGTAATGACGGTTAGACGCAGGTATCATGGGAGATTCCTGTCTATTATGTCACTTTCTCTACACAGAAACACAGAGATATGTCTCAATTTAGATAGGAATCTCCCATGATACCTGCGTCTCCGCCATTAAGCCCGATTCTGAGAGTGAATTTCGTGATTTTTAAGCACACTCATCGTCATTTTCACAGGTTTTATGCAAGAATCAACTCTTGAATCCCCTCCATAGCAAAAGTTTGCAAGAGCCCCATTCATATAATAACCAAGTTTGGATGTGTGAAATGTTCTAGCGATGCTATATTTTTGTGTCTGTAGCAGTTGAAAATATGCAACAATTACAAAAAATCGCTGAAACTAATTTGTCTTGATCAAAAGATCAGCTTTTGTTCAGGATCAGTATTTCTGGAGAGGGTCTTCTGAAGCTCATACGTAAATGAGCACTCTTATCGTGAAGTATAGCCGTTTTTCAGAAAAATCGAAAAGTTAGGTTTATTCATTAGGGTGGGCCGAAAAAGGGCTTTTTTCGAAAATCGACGACGCCTAGCAGGGCGATTGTTCCTCGGCCGAAATGATGAGACACGTATTTCACCGATTTTGAAAATTTTGATTCCTTCCGGTTCCAGCGATGCCAAATGTTTTCGATTTTTTCGAAAAATTCACGTTTTGTGACAATTTCTTTTCTCCGGAGATTTTTTGAGGCGCTGGGAACAATCAGCCTAGCAAAAGTACTCGTCTGGGATGTTTTTGGAGTCTTTTAAGACAAAAATGGTGAATTTTTATCGATTCTCTCGGGTTCCAGATTCGATATATCGAATTTCGTCAAAATTAGCCCAAAAATACAGGATTTTGCCCTGTTTTCACCCGGTTTTCAGTTAGAACTGCAAATCACCTTGACGCCTATTTCTCAAGTGAATTCTTATAGTACAGTAAGGTTCTGTGCCAAATTTCGGCTCAAAATCATAATACTTTCCGGTTCCAGCGTTGCCAACTTTGCGCTATTTTTCCCAACATTCACGTTCTTTGACATTATTTTTTCTCCTGGGATTTTTTGAGGTATTGTGAACACAAATTATACTAAATATACTCAACTAGGAAGATTTCAGCGTCGTTTAAGACCAATATGGTGAATTTTCATCGATTCCTGTTCCAGCGTTGTCATGTTTCTTCCGATTTTTCCCCCAAATAAAGAGCTATAAACTGTAGCTGGGTCATTCCATTTTAAATCAACCAAAATTAATGAAATATGTTGCTGCCTAGTCATGGATTTTGGAAATATTTTGTGGGGTGATTGTAACTACTTTTAGTAGCTCAAAACATAATTTTTCATATTTTTTTAGCTTACGGCCCCTGAGATATAGGCAACCGGAAATTCAAAAATTGCGATTTTAGGCTTATCTTTGAACGCGTGCCACAGCCTTAATTCTCAACGGAAAGATACAGTTGAGGTCTCATTTTGATGCATTTTGCGTTCTCTTTTCATTGCTATAGGTCGTTTTTCATTAATTGAAGGTTTAGCAGGTTGCATACCTATTTGAACTTTGGTGACCCTATTGCAATTTTTCCGATCTTTGATAATTTTTTTAAATAGGATAGCGTTGGTAGAAAAAATTCATACTTTCCAAGCTTTAAGTACACTACTAAGAGTACCTGCTCAAAAAAAATTGGATCTCCTGAGCAATTTTTTCTAGCTGAAAAAATTGCTTAAAGTCGGCTGAAATTAAGAAAGACCCAACTTTGAGGTTAAAAAAGTCGATGTGGGGATTCATGAAAAAATCTTAAAAAATAATTAAAATCACCGCTTTTATGTCTACTTTCAATATCTGAAGTCGAAAGTTTGTGTATTTGATCGCTACAGTCAAATTTTTTTTTTTCAAAATTGGTAAAAATACAATTTGCTCGAACACACGCGATCGAAGCGACTAGAAGAGCCAACTCTTTGAGGTTTAAAAATCTCGCAAAATCTCTAAAATGATCGCTTTTAAGTCCTTTTTCAACGCCTGAAGTCGAACATTTGATTACTGAAGCGCTTCAGTTGAAATACAAGCTTGTAAAATTGGTAAAATTTCACGCGACGTCCCTATGCCCTGAACTGAGCTCAGATTGTGGCCGTGGTAATTGTGTTTTTACCGATTTTACGAACTTATTGTATTTCAACTGAAGCGCTTCAGTAATCAAATGTTCGACTTCAGGCGTTGAAAAAGGACTTAAAAGCGATCATTTTAGAGATTTTGCGAGATTTTTAAACCTCAAAGAGTTGGCTCTTCTAGTCGCTTCGATCGCGTGTGTTCGAGCAAATTGTATTTTTACCAATTTTGAAAAAAAAAATTCGACTGTAGCGATCAAATACACAAACTTCCACATCGACTTTTTTAACCTCAAAGTTGGGTCTTTCTTAATTTCAGCCGACTTTAAGCAATTTTTTCAACTAGAAAAAATTGCTCAGGAGATCCATTTTTTTGAGCAGGTACTCTTAGTAGTGTACTTAAAGCTTGGAAAGTATGAATTTTTTCTACCGACGCTATCCTATTTAAAAAAATTATCAAAGATCGGAAAAATTGCAATAGGGTCACCAAAGTTCAAATAGGTATGCAACCTGCTAAACCTTCAATTAATGAAAAACGACCTATAGCAATGAAAAGAGGACGCAAAATGCATCAAAATGAGACCTCAACCGTATCTTTCCGTTGAGAATTAAGGCTGTGGCACGCGTTCAAAGATAAGCCTAAAATCGCAATTTTTGAATTTCCGGTTGCCTATATCTCAGGGGCCGTAAGCTAAAAAAATATGAAAAAATACGTTTTGAGCTACTAAAAGTAGTTACAATCACCCCACAAAATATTTCCAAAATCCATGACTAGGCAGCACAGGCTCTGGTTGATTTAAAATGGAATGACCCAGCTCTAAACTTTCTTACTATTTTGCTCCTTAAAGTAACAAACTGAAAGGAATGATGGAGCGGGTGTTTAAAGACGCTATCTCGACAAAATCGATGGTTGCGTATTGATTTTTATGGTCCTAAATTCGATTTATCGTTCTTTTTCGATATTTATTGTAATAAATGAGGTACAGCTACACCGCGACAGTGAAGTTTCTGTATTTTTCTGAGACCTTTTTTATGCAATTAATCAAGTAAAAAATGTGTTTTTGTGAAACTAACAAACAATAATTCTATTATATTCGATTCCAGTGTTGCCATTTTATCATAACACAAACACAAAACAATTTGAAAGATGGCAACAGAAATCCATGCCAACCACGTTTTTGTACATTTGAAGGTATGCAAATGTATCGATTTCGAAAGGATTTGGATTCCCCGAAGATCGATTACTTTACATAGGATTAAATGTAGAGAATCAGTTGTGGGGGGGGGGGGCAAGGGTTGGAATAACTCTACGCACTATGGTCTGAGATCGAAAAAAAAGTCGTCCACAGTATACTTATATATGTATACTGAATTTTGGCCTCTCTTTGACGATCTAACTTGATGATAAATTTACTTTCTGATTTTTGGCCTCTTCTTGACGATCTAACTTGATGATAAAATTACTTTATGATTTTTGGCTTCTTTTTGACGATCCAACTTGATGATAAATTTACTTTCTGATTTTTGGCCTCTTTATGACGATCTTAGACCAAAGTGCTACAGTATGAACGAGACACGGACGTCGAGTCGGACAGACATAGGAGATACATAAAGTGGAATCATTCTTTGCAAAGTGCACTTATAGCACTTATAGCAGAGAGTCAATGGATCCGACGCTTTACGCATTTATGCAAATGAATTCTTCCTCTCTTAGAGTGTTAGCGGTCGGGGCCGAGAGTGGTCGGTCACTCTCTCTCCAGTAATAACGAGTATTATTATTTATGGGAGAAGTAGAGAAGTAGTTACAGCGAGCAATAAGCACCGACCGAGGAGACCTTCAACGCTCCTAGCATCACCATTTTGAACAGTCTATCCATTAATTTATTGGTAGCATTTTCTACGGACTGTGCACTTCCTCTTGTCAAGGTTTGTATTTTTAAAAAAATAAACAAAGAAAAAAAAAAAGAAAAAAGGATACATCAGTGCAAGCCATTGTCATCATCTCACGTGAATAAACCTTGCAGAAGCTGTGTAGGTTAATGTTCTTGCAGTTCTTGAGCCGAAACATCTCCACAAACACAAAGAGTGAGAGCGTCAGTAGCGCACCGAGAGTTTCTTCATCTCTCTCTTTTCTCCATTAAGAAACGTATGTTAGACAAGGATGGACTAGGGGATAAAACCCCCTCCTTCTGTCCTTTTCCTACTCATACATTCAAATGGGAAATGAGAGAGATGGAAGATATCCTGGTTGCGCCAGTGGAGAGCGTGGAACTCATTTGAACATTTGAATCGTTCGCTCTTTCAAAATTAGAATTCTGACAAGAAGTCAACATTGAGTTGTATATGTTACGCCCCGATCGCGCAGTTGACCATTCCGCGGAATGGTCAGAAAATTGACCATTCCGCGGAATGGTCAGAGCCGGCCGTTGACCCAATCGCGGAATGGATGCAAAATTGACCATTCCGTGAAATGGGGCATGTGAAAACTGGCCATTCCGTGAAATGGGGTAGGGCTATTTTAGTTGACAAATGCGATATAATCTCCACTGTGGCATTTGATACATTCAATCAGTTTTGAGTGAGACAAGCGATAAATTAGAGATAAAAAAAATAACAAAGAAAAATAAATAAATAAATAAAAAAAGAAAATTAAAAAAAAAGGAAGAAAAAAACAAAATAACGAAGAAAAATAAATGAATAATAGAATCGAAAAAATATTAATTGCTGAAATGTGGCAACATTCGAGCATGATATTCGCAATGAGCTCAGAGACTACTGCCAGTGCTGGTATGCATTCACGTTTTCATCCAAGAGTTATGATGAGGAAAAAAGGTGTCAATGTTTGTAAACAAAAACCGAAATGGAGCTGTTGCAAACGTTTTCTGCAGGCTTATCAATAGTTGATAATGGGGTGAAACCCTGTGAAATTAGCGATTAGAGCACTAAAAATCACGAATTCCACTCCTAAGCTCACAAAATTCTTTTAAACGCTAGACCGTAATGGCGGCCGGGCCGAGGTTTGCATTGGGTTTCCCTATCTTCAATCAGCGCCATCTCCACGAGGTGCTCTCGCAACACCACACAAGAAGAAGAAGAAGCATAACATTGCCATTAGATTTGGGCGGCCTCGACCGCCATTGCGGTCTCGCGTTTAAAAGCATCTTGTGAGTTTAGGAGTGAATTTCGTGATTTTTTAGTGCGCTAATCGTTATTTTTACAGGGTTTTACCCCATAATCAACTAATAATAACCCTGTAGCAAAAGTTTGCAACAGCTCCATTATCCGTAAATTGGAAAGTGGATGGGTAAGTACAAAGGTAAGCAGTGTCACTGGCCTCACAGCGGTCAGTTTTGCCGAGTCACCGAACTGTAATAGGTACGCCTTTCTTTCTTCTACGCGGTTGTGATTTGTTGATGTTGTTCATTTGAGTTTTTAGCCAGTTTTTTAAACTTTAATATTTAAGTATTGATGTATAAGATTAGCCATCGTGATTTCACCGGCTTTAAGTATTTAAGTGATCTCACCGGTTTCGTGTCACCATATAATAAGTGTTATTTTTTTTTATTTATTCGAGTTTTTAGCCAGTTTTTTAACTTTAACATTTAAGTATTTCTTTTTTAACATCGTGATTTCATCGTGGTTTCGTGACGCCGTAAGTGTGTTTTTTGAAAGTCATTGATATTTAAGTATTTAAGTGATTCACCGGATATAAGTGTTTTTTTTTTTTTTTTTTTTTTTTATTTATTCGAGTTTTTAGCCAGTTTTTTAACATTAACATTTACGTATTTCTTTTTTCATATCGTGATTTCATCGTGGTTTCGTGTCGCCATAAGTGTGTTTTTTAAAATTCATTAATAATTAAGTATTTAATTGATTCACCGGTTTTGTGTCGCCATATAACTGTTTTTTTTTTTTTTTTTTTTTTTTTTTTTTTTTTTTTTTTTTTTTTTTTTTTTTTTTATATTTATTCGAGTTTTTAGCCAGTTTTTTAACATTAACATTTACGTATTTCTTTTTTCATATCGTGATTTTATCGTGGTTTCGTGTCGCCATAAGTGTGTTTTTTTAAAATAGTCATTAAAATTTAAGTATTTAAGTGATCTCTCTTTTTTCACATCGTGATTTCATCGTTTTATTTTTTATTTTTTTTTTTTATTTATTTATTTTTTTTTGTTATTTTATTTATTTATTTTTCTTCGTTATTTTGGTTTTATCTTCCTTTTTTTCTTTTTTTTTTTTATCTCTAATTTATCGCTCGTCTCACTCAAAACTGATTGAATGTATCAAATGCCACAGTGGAGATTATCTCGCATTTGTCAACTAAAATAGCCCTACCCCATTTCACGGAATGACCAGTTTTCACATGCCCCATTTCACGGAATGGTCAATTTTGCATCCATTCCGCGATTGGGTCAACGGCTCTAACCATTCCGCGGAATGGTCAATTTTCTGACCATTCCGCGGAATGGTCAACTGCGCGATCGGGGCGTAACATATACATTGGTGCGTGTGACTAGACAATTTATTGTCGACAATAATGTTAAATGTCGGAGCAAACTATTTTTCAAATCACATTTTGGCAAAAAGAAAGCTAATATAATCCCAGCAATCGTCTCACACTTTATGAGCTCTTGCCTTTTACAACCCCACTAATTCCTCTATAGTGCGCAACCTATGTGCGAAATTGGTGCATTTTCCACCATTTTGCCATACAGATACAACTTTTTTCGCCGAAACGCATATTTTCCCCTTTGATAGGTACAATATTCCACCACCTGATTGATACACTTTATAAAGCTCGATATATGTACTTACACCGTAACGTTTTTCTGCAAAAAGTGATTTCTGAAATTTTGTCAGATGTAACGTTTTTCACCGAAATTCTTCAAGTCTCGAGCTGTCAGTAGAGCCGTCAGAGTAACTCTCCTGCTTTTCATTCACTTTAAGGTCATCCCCCCCTCCTTAATCATCTTGTAATCATACACGTAGTCAGAAATGCTGCCAAATTTTAGATGAAAAATCCATTCATTTTCCACTGATTCTGGGAATCATTTACGGACGCCAGCCGTAACGCTAGAAACACTCTGATCAAGTTCCAGAGCAGCCGTTTTGCGTGTATTTCATGGCATTTTTCAATTCACCGATGATCCCAACGGTTGAGAAAAGATTACACAGTTCAGTTCAAATTGAGGAGCTTTCTGGAAAAAAACCACATATAAAGCAAAGGGTATGCTCGTTCTGTAAAACTAATATTCCAAAGTTTTGTTGTGTGCGTTTCTAATGAGTTAAACGAATTGATCTTTCCTGACAATAATTGAAACTTAGAGACCATTCATGAGATGAAAAGAATAACCCGTTTAACTCACCAAAAACCCACGCGTAATAACACTTTCAACTATACATTTTTTAGAACGAGCATACTCACTGTTTTATTAGTGGTTTTTCCGGAGAACTCCTAAATTATACCTATTGAAGAACAAAAATACCCTGGTTTGTTATCTTCTCCTAAACGGTGGATTCATCACTGTTTTTTTTACAAAAAAAAAAAAAAAATGCGGATATTTTAATATAATTTAACGGTGGCGATTCCATCGATTGAGAAAATATTACAGAACATAGTCTTTTCGTGTATTACAGTCATAAACTGAACTGAGCCGCGTAATCTTTTCTCGACCGGTGGAACCATCGGTGAATTGAAAAATGGCAATAAATACACACAAAACAGCAGTGCTCTGCTCCTTTCAAACTCGATCTCGCTCGTCTCAAGTGCGGCACGCGGCTCGATTTTGAATTTATCGAAAATAGGAAAATGCAGCGTCCGATTGTAGTTTGTTGATGCGGTCAATTATAGTGGCAAGACTATGAGACAGGTTGACTCATCTACATGTCTGCAATCTGATAGAGCAAAGAAGAGAAAGCTTAAGAGCTTTTATGTTGGCACGAGTGCAGCGTTTAATTGATCAACGACGCACAATCGGTCGAATGCAATACTTATAAAGGCTTGTGAATAATCGATCATAGTTTTTCTTCCCTTTGAACCTATGCAAAAATATCGATTCTTCAGAGATAATAGAATCTCTAGCTTCAAAAAACTCTACTTGCCTTTTTGATCGGAAAAAAACATGGTCTCTAATTGGGAATAATATAATTATTTGCTCCTTCGTTTTCGCTAGAATTGTTGTGCCATGTGCACGGAAAAAAAACTACGGTGTAAATAACCATACGGATACCTGATTTTTGCACCTGCTAGATGTTATGGTAATGTTAACCAAAAGTATACTATGTTTTGACTAGGTATTAGGTGATGTTACCTGATTGGATGTCGAATTTACTCAAAGTATCGGTAAATGTACCATACTTCTGGTCAAGTTTACTTTAACATCTAGCATGTGCCAAAATCAGGTATCCGTATGGTTATTTTCACTAATCTTTTTTTTCCGTGTGCACAGGCCAGCAGCGCCTGGCACATAATTTCTCTCCAAATTGAACTCGTGCAAAAGTATCGATTAATAATTATAATTTTTTTTTGTGTGTGGCTAAATAGAATCCATAATGAATCGATTCTTTCCCATGTGTTTAGAATCCATAATGAATCGATTCTTTCCCATGTGTTTATTTGATTGAAACTGTCGATTAATCTCAATTCACGTACCGGCATTAACAATGTGCGATGTCGAGCGACTGACTTTAAGTCCAGCCTACTGGAATCTCCAGCTGCTGGCCACTGTATACCGAGTGCTCGCTTAAAGACGTTCTGATTGGCATTTGATGCCAGAGTTAATTAAAAAGATCTGTAACGGCTTCAACGTCGCGACACGTGGTTTCCAAGGAAGTGTGCTGATATTAAAGTCTGTCTGCCTGAGCTAGGATAGAGAGAGTGGGGAGAGAGGGGGAGAGGGGAGGTCAAGAGAGGGGAAGAGGGTCAGGAGAAGAGAAGAGAAAAGCACTCTATATAAACTAGTTTATAAAACACATGTCTCAAAGGTATTTGTCGGTACTATACACTTTTTCCTGGCGATTTATTTAGTACACACAGGCATAGACAAGACACATCATTCACACACACATGCATACACGGCTCCAGCTTCTGAATTCCGTGAGGTCTCATCTCTTCCCATTGAGTAAACCGCGTAAGAAGGATTTTCAGCGTTTCGTGCCGAATTCTACCACCAAAGCGCTAACATTCGGTTATCGTCTTTAAGACCGAAAGTAATTCCGAATTATTCTGGCCGATTTTTTTTTTTTTTTTTTTTTTTTTTTTTTTTTAAATGAGTCAAAATCAACCCTAGAAGGGTTGCGCATGCGCGGGTTACACACGTTAGCCACACCCTCCTTTTTAGTTTGTAAATTTTTACACGGTTAAGAAATTCTTTTAAGGCTGAAAGTATCTTCAAACCATGCTAAATGGACATACATTTCGCATATTGTCACGCTTATTTTTTGCTTTAAACCAGTACCTGTACACAAGTCCAAAGTTGCGTAAGCTACAGCTGTTGCTCGCGCGCCTATTCGTGACTACTTCATCAATTGTCAATTTTTACCGGTTTATATTAATTAAATTGCATTAAAAAAAAAGTTTCCTTTCCATCGCGAGGCATTTGCCAGGGTAAACTTTTTCGTCGGCTCATAATTTTCCTATTGATTTCCCAGACTTGTTGACCGGACATCCTCTTTCGCGTGACTAAATTTAAACATATTTCCGTGTGCTTTTGGGGATGAGAAACGTCGAATAATTGTGTTTTGACTATAGTTGCAGCTCTCTACAAAATAAATTATGAAGGGGGAAGGGGGAGGGGGCAGAAATTAAATCGTCGAAATGTTGTGTTAGAGGATACAGAGAACTTATTCGTGAAGAAAATATCTAATTTGAGCCATTTGAGAAAAAGTTGCGCCAAAATTAATCGTAAAGCTGCTTCTATAGCTCGCGCCCCTCTTCCACATTACTTCTACGGTAAAAATGGTATTAATCAAAAGAAAAAGGAGATTTGTCCTTCAAGGGATCCAAAATTATAGAAAAACTGATTTTTTAAAAAAAAAAAAACGCTGGACATGTTAGGATACCTATTGAATTAAATGAAGATTTCAATTGATTAATACGCGTCACATTCCGAAGCAATTATTTTTAAGCTCACTCATTTGTCAGTAATCCGAGCGGCCGCGGCGATCTCCCTTTCTCCACAAAATGAGCCAAGACGAACTCAAACGCACTTCACTCCTTGTCCATGTACTTAATGATATCGATACTCTTGCATTCATTCATTTTACTCAAACATCAAACTGTCACAGGCGAACATTTCATCGTGATTTTAAAACGGTTGTGGAATACTTTCCTTCAGCTTATAGCCCCCATGGCTTAGTGCCAATACGTCAATACTTTTCACCTCCTGCCAGCTTTTAGTTCAATCGGACCCTTTATACCCATTTTTCATTATTAATTACTGACAATGCATTTAATTAATGCTCTTAAATGTTTCTATACTTTGACTCGTGAGTTAAAAGAAATAAAGGCGGTGTTTCATGATGGTTAGTTTGAAACTGATTTGATGGCTTAGTATGCAGAAACAAATTTATTGCTAATCGCTCTCGTACTGTACAATCGACGAATTAATGATTGTCGCGAGAGTTTCACACCTTTTACTGTTATGAGTGTGAGTGGGGAACTGATCTGCAACGCAGTGGCGAAGCGTGCAAGTTGGCAACGTTGCAATTTGTCCATTTAAACCCATGAAAAAGATCGAACTATTGGGTGTTCGGTGAACACCCTTGCATTCGACCTTTTACATGGTTTTAAATGGGCACAGCACAGCGTCGCCAAATTGCACGCTACGCTACTGCTGCAACGGCTTTTCCGCCCCACCCGCACTGGCCTCTCACCTGCAAGGTGTAAGGAATATGAGGAGTGGCCGAACCAGAACCTTGAAGGCGCAACTTACAATTAGCTCGAGAAAATTTCGCGACAATTATTAATTAGTCGATAGTACTTCTCTTTTTTTTTTTTTTTTTTTGGAATAAATGTATCCACTTTTGAGTATGGACCAATTTAATTACGTGCTTTTGATCCCAGATTATTTCCGCCCTCAGATTAATGTTACGAGCCACGAGGCTATTGCGCCTTCCAATTTCATGAACGCAAAATCAGGTCAAGTAAACAGGATTATTTCCAAGCATACCTGCTAGAAAGTGTAGGAAATGTTCACTTCATCCACTTAAACTGATTAAAAATGTGACGATTGTTTTCTATGGTTAATCTAATGACTATTCTCTCGAGGGTTGGTTGGTCAACTAATTTACAGAGAGCTAATAGTTCACGGAAAAAAAAAGAATGGTGTAATTTACCATTCGCGCATAGCTGATTTCGGCCCCTACCGCAGAGTTAAGATAAACTTGACCAGAGTTATGGAACATTTGACCAGGAATCAGGTCAATTTCACTTGATCCCTGGTCAAATGTTCCATATAACTCTGGTCAAGTTTATCTTAACTCTGGTAGGGGCCAAAATCAGCTATGCGAATGGTAAGTTACACCATTCTTTTTTTTCCGTGTTGTATAGAAACAGTTTGCTCTCTTAAGAGGAGAAAGGCATTGAACATATTCCAAGTATTTCTTTAAAATTAAACAACTTACCAACATATGAACACAGTATGTACAAACAACTCCAGTTAAAATAGTTCCTACGATTCCAAAAATGAGACCACCATTCTTGAAGGCATTTGGCATTGCCAAAATCCCTGACCCTAAACTGCTTTTGAGTAGATGGAAGAAAGCACCAGAACTCCTGAAACAACAGACAAAATTGGAGTTTACATTTACTGATATCTTAGAATAAAAAAATAAATTGGTAACAAGAATATTCAGTATGGACTGATGCACAGAATTGAATTTAAAGTAAAGAATTCAGTATAGAATACACAAGGTTAGGCCACGTCAAGGAATTTTGATAAATCGATAGTTTGGTTCCAAACAAAAAATAGTCGTTCCAAAGTGGACATGACATCTTATGCGACAATGTCATCATTTCTAGATTATAAGCTTCATATTTTACAATGATTCTCGTGGGAAATATACGGTCTAAAGTCGTAAAACAGGCAACACTGCTTGTCGATGACCAAAGTCGAAGAACATGTATCAAATTTGCTCCCATAAATTATGTCACATGTACCAAATGTATTGCATATATACAAATGCTTACAACAGATATAAACTGTAATGAACTGTAATAAACTGTAAAATGGTCATGTATGTTTTGTACACGTAAACATGTGATGGAATAGCAATCAGCTCTTACTCTATACAAACGTATAAAGTGAGAGCTGATTGGTCAAAGTAGATTAATACATCAGGTAGATAAAATCAACCGGTGGAATCATCGATAAATTGGAAAATGCCATTAATCATACGGAAAACGGCAGCTCTGATTTGGATCATTGTGGCTTACAGGTTACCAACGTCAGTTGGCTCACTGAAGCTGAGATTCACCAATCAGCGATCGTGGTTCAAAAAACACCATCCATCAAATAGAGTCCCTGTCTTATGTAGGCCTCTTGAATTGACCAATCATAGCTCCATTCAACGTAATGTAGATCGTCTCACAACATCCCTGGGTTTATACACCAAATATTTAGTTTGCAGCGAGTAATGATGCGTTTTTTTATTCTCCGGAATCCGCACCGGTGCAATAACCCGGAGTTTTCGGAGCTGCTCCGAAGCTGTCTGGTGCAGCACCGGTCACGTGTTGAAGCTCCGGAGCTCCAGCTCCGGTGCATCGGTCTTCAACTCCGATACACTGGAGCTTGCACCGGAGCAGCTCCGGGCGCATCGCACCGCTAATAAAACAACACTTCGGTGCGCACCGGTGCTGGAGCCCCGGAATAAAAAAACACTCCGGAGCACTGGAGCTGCACCGGTGCGCGCTCCGGAGAATAAAAAAACGCATCATAGTTGAAGACCGATCAGTGCTGCCGTTTTGGCACGGTCAAAAAGTCCGCCAAAAGTCCGCAAAAAGTCCGAAATTTTTTTGAAATGTCCGCAAAAAAGTCCGCACGAAATATTTGAAAAGTCCGCAAAAAAGTCCGTAAATTTTTAAATGACCGCTAAAAAGTCTCCTTGATTTTTCGAGAAAGTACGCATATTGCTAGCCGAGGGCTGAGAATGGGTGACAAACACCTGAAAAGTTGGACTTTTTCTCTTTTCCGTCTACTCCCAGCCTGAATACCCCCGTGTTCTCCTAGCGGGAAATTTAATTATTTCTTATTTCTTGCAATGGTGTTGCTTGGTCAAGAGGTCAAATAAAATTCTTTAACTCTTTAGAACGTTGTTCAGCTGTCTACTGATGAAATGTATTCATCCTACCTCCAATCCAACTTTTGACTCATTAGAGACACTGAAAAGGAATTTCCACACTCATATTTTCCATTACTTGTCCAAGCCATGCTTTACTAGAAAAAATTTTAAAAAAAATAAAAAAAATAAATACTTTTTTACTAGTTACTGGCAAAAAAAAGGCAACATGAAATTTCAAGAATTTGAGCAACCTTATTTTAACGCAGCATGATGCATGTGGAGACGACTGAAATCGGCGAAAATAAATCATAAAAGGCGACGGAGTGAAAAGTGTGTACAGTTAACGGCTGTTAGCCGCTTTTTCCTACCTATGCTTTACCAGATTTTCAGGAAAGTCCGCAAAATGTCCGATAAGTCTCAGAATGTCCTCAAAATGTCCGAATTCAGAAAAGTCCGCGCCAAAGTCCAAAAATCTTCAAAAAGTCCGAATTCGGACAAAAGTCCGCAAATGATGCGTTTTTTTATTCCCCGGAATCCGCACCGGTGCAATAACCCGGAGTTTTCGGAGCTGCTCCGAAGCTGTCTGGTGCAGCACCGGTCACGTGTTGAAGCTCCGGAGCTCCAGCTCCGGTGCATCGGTCTTCAACTCCGATACACTGTAGCTTGCACCGGAGCAGCTCCGGGCGCATCGCACCGCTAATAAAACAACACTTTGGTGCGCACCGGTGCTGGAGCCCCGGAATAAAAAAACACTCCGGAGCACTGGAGCTGCACCGGTGCGCGCTCCGGAGAATAAAAAAACGCATCATAATCACTACTCTGCCGATCGATCAGTACTCTAACAAACTTGCTGCAAACCACTTTGTAAGTGCGATATACAATCTATTTTCGTGAGGAATAAGTTAGTCTGCTCGGAAGCGCGCGGTTGAAAAATTTCTGTTATGAGCTGATCGATGAATTTGTCAACCAAATGATTTTGAGTAGATCTGTCATATGTATGGAAACTAACGAAGGAAGAATATGTGGTTACAAGAAGCTTTACAGAATGCAGTCAATTGTAATCCAATGAATTAAAATACGTGTTTCCGAGGAATTAAATTGTATAATTTCACATTAATTTTTTAATTGCAGCCACTCAAGCTGGTAAAAAACGGTAAACCTGTAAAAAATTAGAACGACGGCTGAATTAGTTTATGATAACATATTTGAAGAATTGCAGTAGGACTTTTGATCTTTTTTCATTTTATTCTAAAATACGATTCTCATTAAGATTTTTAAGAATCTTCTACATTAAAATTCTTCCTCCTTCTCCTTTCAATTTGTTTAAATGTTACCTTTAATGGAAATGTCTTTTGAGTATTTACCTTAGGTCTCTTGACCTTTATTCATTTTATTGAAGGAACATTGTGTATTTACTTTATTCCTCAAATTAAATAACAAGCTTGACCTTCAATATAACATTGAAAATATACTTCTTTTTCAACTTAATAAGTTACCCTTCCATTTTATTAGTTTTTTCAGTATATACATGACTTAGCCTTTCCTCCGATTAGTTTATTACGATATTTGAAGTTTTGCTTGTTATTTTGGTTCTTATGCGGTTATATTACTATGAAACATTTAATCCGTTTTGAAGTTCCCAGTGATTCAAACGCAGCAAAAAAAAAAAAAAAAAAAAAAAAAAAAAAAAAAAAAATGTGAGCACTTTTTGATCTTTATGAGAGATATAATTCTGTACCGTCCAAGGGACTTTCAATTTATTTGCGTATTTGTTCAGTTGCATATGGTTGAATTTTTTTCTGTCCTGTATAAGCGAGCTAAATGATGACCGTAGAGTGCGAAACGTAAACAACAACAACCGGACCGGTTTATCAATTTAACTTCTCAGCTTGTGAGCTGTCACATCAAACTTCTTTATGTAAGTACTCTTCAGTTCAAATAACTTGTCAAATTGACTTTCGCCCTTCAACAACGGATCGTTCAATGATAGCTGAATTTTAAAATGCACGGAATGGAACCAAAGCATTTGTCCATGTTTTGCAATGAAACGTTTCGAAATTGCAATCGCAAAATCTAGTTCATCACGATCAGTGAATCATTTCGATACCACACCCATCGTTTCACGACTAGATCTGCCTCACACAATTTCCAGTTTTTTACTCACAAAAAAGTCGACGCAAAATTGTTATTTTTGGAAAAACAAAGATTCCTCGAGCGCCTTCGATCAATTGTGTATGCAAAATCAGCACCGAGGTGTAGGAATATTTAACTCAGTGGCGTAGCGTGCAATTTGGCAAAGTGGCAATATGTCTATTTAAACCCATGTAAAAACGTCGAATGCGAAGGTGTTCACCGAACACCCAGTATTTCGATATTTTTCATGGATTTAAATGGACGAATTACAATGGTGTCAAATTGCACGCTTCGCCACTGATTTAACTACATAATTAATTTGTGCGAATGAGAATTAATTTGTCTTGTATCCTGGCAGTAAGAGGATCAAGATGTCCTCTGTGACCTCATGAATACATATATACTCTCATCCTTCCCTCCTCACTTACAATACCCGTCCCCAACGATGATTGAATCTGGCGTATTTACCGATGCATCAGACACCGGCTCAAAAATGAGAAAAATAAAAGAACGAATAGAAAACACTCATCGATGAAAAAGAGTTCGAGAGGTAAATTCACACGCTTCCTCCTAAAAAATTAATAAAAATAAAAAATATTTTATTGAGGTTTGATATTGAATAGCCTAAGGGGATAACATTACATCGCAACTTGAAAGTATTGGGCTGCCGCGTTTTCCTAGTTGTGGGTCCAGCAATCTGGCAGTGTCGCATTTAATTGCATGAGAAAAAATCGACTAGCCACGGGACTCTTGTAGAATCGACTATCTCTCTCATACATTCACATGGGAAGAAGGCGCGTAGTTACCAGATTGGTGGATCCGCTTATGCGTTACCCCTACCACTTTACAGTAATTTTTCCTTTTAGCCCATATAATGTAAAATGTTTGAATTTCCAAACGAATTTACCATCACTGTTTATTACACAGGTCTACTCTGATCGAGCATTACAACAAGAATTTGTCTCTGGAAAGAGTGAGTGGGTGGGGGAGGAGGTTGCCCAAAAAATTTCCCTAACTCGATCTTTTGAGGGATTTTCGGGGTAAAAATCTTCGTAATTGAACTTCTCCTCCACTATGCGATACTCGAGGGTTGAAATGGGAGGGGGGAGGTGATTACCTCCGAACTCCTCCCCTCCCCCCCCCCCTTGCCAGTCGTACTACTGCTGATACACATACACTATTTTTTTATTTTTTTTTATCGCTCAATCGTCAAATTTTTACAACCTTTAAGTATACCGATAAACTTTATTGACGATAGCCTTGAGTCCTTCTCTAGTTTATTTGATGGAAGACCTTCACCTACAGTCCTACAGGTATAATGATCTCATTGTGAAAAGGAAGTCTCGGGCCATAGTTACTGTCAAAAATTGATCGTACTGCCTCGGTCGTAGTAATCGAGTCTAGGGAGTGTCTAAAATGAGGGCCCGGCTCGTTAAACAACAGGAACCGGTGCGCTCTTTAAGCGAGAGCATTGATCAGATTGTATAAGGATTTCTAATGAAGAGCAAACCTGAAACATAATTGAACGATCGGAAGTCTTTTCGCATACAAGCATAGGATTTGTGCCAGAAATGAAATGGTACCTGCTATACTCTGGTCTCCGATATTCTGAGGCACTAATGAATCATGTTTTGTTTATTTTTTTCTTTTCGCTCAATTAGAGCGAGCAGCATAGTAACCTATTGAACGTGACGATTCTGGTTAAACTGGCCTACTTTTTCTGAGTCTTAATTCATTAATTTCAAGAAGCAGAAATGCGTTACCTGCGCTGTGAGCAGCGGCGGCTCGTGCAATCTGGCAACCGTGCACTTTTGCCATTTAAACGTATGCAAAAAGATCGATACTAGGTGAGGCGCTGCGCCTCACCAAGTAATCGATTATTTTACACAGTTTTAAATGGAGGAAATCCATTGTTGCCACATTGCACGAGCCGCCGCTGGTTGTGAGGAAAGACGATTCGATGCAGAGCTGCCAGCGTGTATATATTTAAAGACATTTTTTTGTAATTCACCGATGATTTCCATCAGGTGATAAAAGATTACACAGTTCAGCTCAGCGTATGATTGTAATGCTCGAAAATACTCGCATCTGTAATCTTATCTCAAATGGTGGTATCGCGGCTAAATAATTAAAATATTTGCAAGTTTTTTGTTTTTTTGTTTTGTTTTGTTTTTTTTTTTTTTAAATCATGAAAGACTCCACCGGTTGAGAAAATGTTACAGACGTGAGTATTTTTGTGCATTACAGTTATCTATACTATCTAATATATCTATACTGAACTCAACGTGGTAAATAGCAATTGAGAAGTCGATACATGTGTTATAAGTCCTATCTCAAAAGGTGACAGCGTGAACGATCTGAATCTACTTTGTTTGCCTCATAGTTTTTACCATAGGCGGATTCAGCAATCCGGCAACTGCGCAATCTTCCCATTTGAATGTATGATAAACAATCGATTATTGAAGGGGCTATAGCCCCGTAACGAATCGATTTTTTCTTATGCAATCAAGAGGGAAGAATACTCTGTTGCCAGATTGATGGATCCGCCAATTTTTACCTTAAGTCATAAAGTTGTAATTAATTGAGAGGAATTCGGGGTTAAAAGAAAGTGCAAGTGTTTTATAGTGGCTATCTGGTCACAGAACTTTAATACAACTATCCAGGTGAGAAAATTTTGCTTGTTTCTGTTATGAGTCAATTTCTTAATAGTACGCAAATCCTTTCAAGAGAAACAGAAATATTTGTGTGTCCATATAGCCACTCTCAAAAAATTGCTTTTTCGTTCAGAATTAATTTCAAGCGAATTTATCACAATTTATTTTAATGTTAAAAAATATGAAGCGAACAAACAGAGCCCGTGTAAAACGTCCATAAGAAAAATCCATCATGTCTGCCCCCAGTGGCGTCGCGTGCAATGTGGCAACAATGCAACAGCTCCATTTAAACTCATGTAAAAGATCGAATCCAGGGGGTGCACAGTGCACAAAGAAAATTCGATATATTCAATGAGTTTAAATGGAGCTGATGCATTGTTGCCAGATGGCACGCGACGCCACTGTGCCCCCTTGAAGTTCCAATATCACGTCCCAAAAATCCACTCTATTGATAGAGCTCGTTGACTGAATCGAGATGTGCATTGTGCAATCTCTTCTCAACCGGTGGAATCATCGGTGAATTGAAAAATGTAATTATTTATACTCGGGGCGGCAGCTCTGGATTTGGAGCTCTACATGTATTTCGTGTCTGTCGCAATACGAATTGAATATATATGTAAATCCGCTCGATAAAAGTTAAAACTTCATTCACTATACTCATTAAACCGTTCGATTTTTGAAACGTGTATCTCTTGGCGTGGCCTTCATTATCGGGAGCAGACTCTCAGGGTCAATTTCCGAAATTTTACTAGCAAGTCAAAACATTATAGTCTGATTCGAGGCGTATGCGTCGTAAAGAAATTGGACGAGTCCCAATGTTTTCCTTCCTTTTTTTAACGAAGCAATTCGCAAATAATAATAAAAAAAAAAAATCAGAGAGGATGTGATGAGCGAGTTATCAAATCGATAAAAACAAAAAATAAAAAGTGTAAAAAAGAAACAAAAGAACAAAAAACAAATCGATTTACAATGATGAGATTTAAAAAAACAATAGCATAATAACCTTTATGATGAGTTGGAGCTAGAGGGGTCCAAACATTGAAGTAACTACATTTTATCATACCCAATATAGGATAATTGTTTTACCTTATAATTATTGTGAGTAGTTCCAGTCCCTGCAGCATCCCCCTCTCTGCCCCCCTCCCCCAAAATACGACTTTGCTGAAGTTAATGAATAAAGCAATATTTCTAGTATTTGTGTATGTCCGTCCCTGGTATTTCGTTTATCAGTGCAACCTTTTAAAAATCAATCCATTCTCATTGGTTCATAAAAAGTAGCTATCGATATATCGTTTTACTAAAACGGTACGTCTTTAACGTGAAGGGGTGTGCTTAACTATCCCCTCTGCCTATGTTTACAGCAATACAGCGTATGCCGTAAATTTATGGACCTTTTAAGGATCAATCCGTTCCCATTGGTTCATAAAGAGGATATATCGATAGATCGTTTTACTAAAAAGGTCTTTAAGTTGAATGGGTATTCTTAACCACCCCCCTCTTTTTTCTCGGTTTATTGTAATACCATACTCGTCAATTCACTCGTTTATCAAACCACTGATTGAAAAATACGATTAACTATTCATCGAAGTCAACTAATCCTCGGTAATTTCATTTCAAGAAGTCACCGTTGATTTATGAGCTGTCGTCGAAGCACCTGTGCGAATGAATTTGCGTGCCGCTAAAAGGCCATTACTTCTTCACTTCTCACACTTGCATGCAAACATAGAAGTCACTGCAACGCGAATGTCTAAGTATATTTGTATAGAAACAGTGACATCTGCAGTTCAGAGGGGGCTCGTTGCGACGCACTGTGGTGTGAGATCGTCAGAAAAGGGCCAAAAAAATCAGAAAGTAATTTTCTCATCCATTTAATCATTTAGCATCTTTCAAGACCAATTTTAATCTCAGAGAACGCACTTTTTACAAGGAATTTAAACGATATTTAATTAATAATTTACTTGATTTAATACAATTTAAATAATTAACACTTTAATTAATTTAATGAAATTTAATTAATTTTATGTTTTTATTTTTCATATTTTTTATTTTCTTAAAATTTAATTTTTTTTTATTTCGTTTAGTTAATTTATATTATTAAATAAGTGACCCATGTCAGGCCAGTAGGCCTGACATGGGTCACTTAGGCCCGTCATGTGTTAAAAACATGCGCCATTTAGCGTGTAATTGCAACAGAAACTTGTATTCCACAAATAGCTCTACAAAACACTTAAAAAAGAGGAGCATGTTAACAACATTAAGCACCTAACCTACAATACGCATGTATTTTCAATACGGGTCTAAATGACCCATGTCAGGCCTTTATGTAGAAAAAGTTGGTCAGGCCTACTAGGGTTAATAACTAATTATATTAATTATTGTTAATTATTAATTATATGTGTTATTGTTATTCATTATTTATTAATTTTTTAATTATTTAAGTAATTTTAACTTAGAAAAAGTTCTGGAGAGTTTCAAACTAATTGTAAGCTTAAATAGGTAGGAATGATGAGTTTTGATGACTCCTTTTCACTAATTTTGGCCATTTTTTCACGATCTCCGACCAGCGTGTGCCAGTTGCCTGCTCGCGTCCTCCACGCGGTGACCAGCCTCCAGTATCGATGAGTTGTCGAAGTCGAGCGCCAAGAATGATCCGAGTTATTAGTGCAGTGCACTTGAACCATGTTCACGATGCCCATCCATCCAGACTCTCTGGACCCATCGGCGATCGGGTGGCACCAATGGGTTTGCACACTCTATGCAATGTTACCTTTGAATCTCTTGTGTGTGTGTATTTACATGATCAAAATACAACTTTATTACTTCATTAATTGAAAATTATAAAAAATACCGATAAATTGGGCTGGCTCCCAAACTGGAAAAAATTAATTTTAAATTCTGGTGGTATCATACCAGAAGAGCATGCCGATAAATGAACCACGACGGAGAGTCTGTTACTTTTATTTGACAATTATTGTGTTACTACCAGAATGATATCACAGTACCAGAATTTCCTCCACCTTTCAAGAACTATGGTACAAACACTAAACTTCGATACGTAACAGTATACGATCCCTTATTACCTATCGGCTCACATATCGTTGCACCTCTGGTATTATGGCAATATCTTTTTATCAGAGCAGATAACAGGTCTATACTTCTTTACGTCCAAAAAGTAAAGTCTAAAAATTGACTTCCTCAACATTAAAGCTTAAACTAAATTTCAAAAAACTAAAGTCCAAAATAACCATAATGTTTACTCATGTCCTTGACTTTCACGTCCAAAAAATAATTTAGTTAGTATTCGTCTGCAATATATGGTCCAGCGATTCGTTATAGATTTTGGTGTCCTAAGTTCAAAAATGAAATCGGTAGCAATAAGTTGTTTTTTTGTTTTTGTTTTTTGTTTTGTTTTTTGTTTAATAAGCGTGAATGGACAAGACTATAATCAAACATATGCTGTTTATTTCGGAAGAATTTACATGAAACGTAACTAAATTAGCAAATATTTCTATTCGCGGGACTGATTTATCCTATCTATTTTTTATCGAAAAATTATATTCTTTAAGAAACGTGTATGATTATCGTATTATTTATAGAATCTACTTAAAAGTTGGGATAGCTTTAACTGTATAAATAAAAAATTGGAATAGCATGCGGCTGATCGATTTACAATGAATAAATATACTCAGGTGTGGTATTGGAAGAATTAACATATATTTCATTACCTACAATCTACAACTCTTGTATTTTTAATGTTTCAATAGCAGGTGAAGAGATTTATCCCTCGAAACTTCCATGCCCTTTGCCGTAAGTGGACTTTTTTTTAATTTATCATATGATCAACGCGAAAAAAATGCCTTTTACGGAAAAAAAAATTATCGAGTCTGTCCCCGTAAAGTTTTTATTTCCGTGGGTCGAAGGCCAATATAAATCAAAACCTGGCTCCTTTGAAAAAGACTATTGATCTTGGCAACAAGACTTTTGAATAGAGACCTTAACCTTTGACTCCTATAGATTCTCATATTCATTGAGCAAACCCTCGGAATATTAAAATCAGCTTCGCAATAAAAATGAGACCTTCTGTAAAATCGCGTCATTCACCGCAGAGGCTATATGATGATTTTATGTTTTATTTTCTTTCCCATTCCATCCCGCCAATTTACAATAAAACATACACTCCCTGTTTGAGATCTTTCTTGTTGAATGGAGACGATTGAGTTTTTTGTCCTTTAAATTGAAGTTTTAATTAGCATCCAACGGCGGCTCGCGCGCGAATTCTTTTACAAATGATTCGCGCAGATGAAATCTCGCTGCGTTGAGTTCCGCTCTTTTAGACAGTGTTGCCTCATCAGAAGTCAAATTTATTTTTGAAATAACTCTCATCTAACAATTTGCGTACTTTTTTGTGGTAAAATGGTTTTAAAAAAAAAAAAAAAAAAAAAAAAAAAATGGAAAATTTTTATAAAAAAACCCTTCACAAGAAATGGATGGAAAGTAAAGTTAATTAAGGGTGCAACTACCACCCCTGAAAACATAAGCATAGTCAGGATGTCAAAAGTGGTGGAGGGGATTTTGAAAAATGACTATCATACATTACCTTCCCTGGTAGAAAAAAACCTCAGAGAACCTCAGAAAATCCTGAGGGCACCCTCAGGATTTTTGAGGGCCTCTGAGGTTTTCCGAGGGCACCCACAGAATCTTTGAAGGCGCCCACAGTATCTTTGAGGGCGCCCACAGACCACTTGAGGGCGACCACAGAGCGCTTGTGGGCGACCACAGAGCGCTTGAGGGCGACCACAGAGCGCCTTGAGGGTGACCGCAGAACGCTTGAGGGCGCCCACAGAGCATCCCGAATCTTTTGAGGGGGCCCTTACAACCTTAGAAAGTCTGATCAGAAATCTCCGAGGGTGAGCTTCAATCATTTTGAAGACGACCGGAACCAGTGGCGCCATTTGGGGGATGGCAGGGGGGCAGTCCCCCCAAGGATTTTCAATGTGGCCGAAAAATCAAGTCAAAGATTTTTTTTTGAAGATGCACGGCAAAAAAAAAAAAAGGTCATCCAAATTTTTGAAGGGCCTCCCCCCCCCCAAGGAAAATCAGAAATGGCGCCCCTGACCGGAATAACATTTTTACAGGACAACAAAATCGCACTCGGACTTTCGAATCTTAAATGTTTTAGAGGTTATTTTCAATATAGTAACTCGTGCATTTCGGCAACATTGTTTTTATCCCATACCATATGATTCCATGAAAAACAATCGATTGTTTACCATGTATTCAAATGGAGGTAAAACATTTTTGCCACACATGGCTCCACCAGTGGTTAAGTAATTAATAATAATAATAATAATAATAATAATAATAATAATAATAATAATAATAATAATAAAAAAATAAATCTATGGGTTTTTTTTCAATGATTTTGCTTGAGCATGTTCTTTAGGGCCTATAGATCAGAAAAAAACCAAAAAATAATTTTTTCATCGGCTGGATCCATTTTGGCACAAAGAGGGTTAAAAGTCCAAGATCAAACAAATTCCTGATTAAACCAATGTATTTAGCGAGAAATTCTCATATTATTAGATATACATATTATTATTATTTTCTTTTTAAATCAATTAAAACCTATAGTTGTTAAAAATATAATAAATAATTTTTGAGGTTAATGTTATTGCACTGAACAAGTAATTCATATACTAAAGTCAGGGCCCTTACTCATTAGAAGGTTAAAACAAAATAAATTATCTCCAACAAACGAAATTTGTCTAAGTCCCATTTTAAAAACCTTAGCTGCAAAAAAAAAATATCTAGGCCCTCAAAAAAGTCTGAGCGTAATTTGAAAATAAGGGCTCCAAGGGCATCCTCAGAAATCTTGAGGGAATGCCCTCAAAAGTTTCTAAGGGCGCCCTCAGAGAATCCTGAGGGCACCCGCAATATTATTATATTGAGACATTCTCGTCCATCTGTCATCGCGGGCAGTTTAGCCTAGTGGTAAAGTGCTGGACCATCAATCGGGAGGTCGTGGGTTCGAACCCCACCACGGGCAAAGTTTCTGTGCGTACTCCAACTTCTCCGGCTTGACAAAATGTGTAAAGTACATAGCCTCCGTGATAGGAACAAGACTTTCGACAGAAAACTCAACTAGGCTTTCCTAAATTTAGTTTTTTAGTCACACAGAAATACTTGATGGCCTTTCCTCAGGTCCTCAGGACCTCAGGACCTCAGGACCTCAGAAGTCTGAGGTTAATTGGAACATGAGGTCCTGAGGGCACCCTCAGAAATCTTGAGGGCGACCTCAAGGTTTCTGTGGGTGCCCTCAGAAAATCCTGAGGGTGCCCTCAGAAAATCCGGAGGGTGCCCTCAAAAATTCCTGAGGGTGCCCTCAGAAATCCTGTGGGTGCCCTCAAAAATTCCTGAGGGTGCTCTCAGAAATCCTGTGGGTGCCCTCAGGACCTCTTGTTCCAATTACCCTCAGACATCTCTGAGGTCCTGAGGTTTTTTTTTACCAGGGTTCTACCTCTTATTTTTTTCATTTTTTTTTCTTTGCTTGTTCGTATACGTAAAATTTTACGGACTCAGACGCTCACAAAAGAAGAGTAAATGTTTAAATGCCCCTTTAATCCCTTAAGGGTCAATCCTGAGTATACTCGTCCTTCTCTTCAAGGCAATTTAATTTTGTTTCAGTCATCATTCCGGATGAATGCGATTATTATCAATGAAAACACTTACAAGATAAAGGGCTCTTTCATCGAGTGCCTTCAATTCGTCGTATGGGCAATTTCAACTCCCCCGAGTACGAACAGTTAACTACTTCCTTATATAAACGGAAGAAAAGAGTGGCTTTCTTTTGAACTAACCTGGTCCTTAGAGGGTTAAAACCGGGTCCTTTTAATTCAATCCATTGTACTCTTGTGTCAACTATTCTTGCAAAAAAAAAGTGAGGGTGGCTTTTAGGGCTATAGGATAGAGAGGGAGGGGAGATTTTTGGGGTTTGAAAAAAGACGGAGTTTTATACCCTTCCAAGCCCGTTGAAATTCTATCGGAGTAATCTTCTTCTACCTTCGCTGATCGACATCTATTTACGTTTTTAAAAATTCTTTTGAGAATCATACAGACATTCTTGAGTTACATCATGATTAATACTTACTGGTTCATTGACAGTCAACTCTCTTTTATCAGTAAAACAACCCTGGTAAAAATGTTCCATGAACTCTGTTCCAATTTTCTATGTGGACATGGAAATCGCCTTGATTTCCATGTAAATTAGGTTGATTCCCGTGTGAATTTACACGGAAATCACAGTGATTTCCATGTCCACGTGGAAAATTGGAACAGAGTTCATGGAACATTTTTACTAGGGAATTAACGTGTAGAGGGACCTCTTCGTTTGTAAACAACTGCACGGGGGGAAAAAAAGACTGGTAGAATCTACCATCTGCGCATTTTGGAATCAGCTATCAAGTAGATGGTAAATGCAACGTACATTATTTGGTAAATTAAGTTAATTTGATGGTACATTTTACCATCATTTAGTGAAATTTACCATACTTGATCGCTGACTTCGAAATTAACTATGCAGATGGAATATTTTACTAGTTATTTTTTTCCGCGTGCATGTAAACAAATGTGCGGAAACACAAACAATGGCGGTGCCTATAGGGCAAAAAATAACTCATAACCAATCGGAGGTTGACTACCCTCTTGTCTTTAGTCTCTACGTAAGTACATACAGGGTAGAGCTACTGTTTTGCGTATAATCAATGCTATTTTTCTATTCACCGATGATTCCACCGGTTGGGAAAAGATTACACAGTTCAGTTCTGTGTATGACTGTAATGCACGAAAATACTCTGATCCGTAATCTTTCCTCAATCGGTGGAAACTTCGTGTTACTCAATTAAAATATCCGCAAGTTTTTGAAGTCATCGACGACTCAACCATTTGAAAAAAGATTACGAAGCGAGTATATTAGTTCATTACAGTCATACACTGAACTGAGCTGTGTAATCTTTTCTCAACCGGTGGAATCATCAGTGAATAGAAATATAGCATTGATTATACGCAAACCGGCAGCCCTGATATAGGGACTCAACATGTTTCCGAACTTCAATGGCTCGATTCTTTTACGATACGATGAAATAAGGCTCGCGCAATATACTCACTGCGGCTAAACATGCGGATTTTATCTCGAAATTTGGCAACATTGCACTGCGAGGCAAGACAAGGCAAGGCAATGAACCAAACAGCCGGACCCATGGTATTGTCAATCGATTATGCAAAACTGAGATAAAATAGAGACTATATGCATTCAGAATGCGAATCGCGCGAAGGCTTATCTAATGCACGATCTACCCGCGAGAGTGCGCAGCTGGCGTGGCGCGCGATGCGATGCGCTAATGCCATGCGATATGGCGATGTAAAGTGATTGTCCGACCCCAAACGAACCGATCGGCGCAAAGTGAAGCGAATCCATGAGAAAAGTTGGACATGAAAAAAATGAATAAAATTGTAGATTTGAATGTTTTTTCAGTCAAAAAACAAAGTGTAATGGGTGATTTTAAAAGAAAATTTTACGATAGAATCGATGAAATCACTTTCAGACTTCTATGATGCGTATTTACAAAGATAAATGCATTTAAAGTTTCCACCCCGTGTCCTGCTTCCCCAATAAACTCGCTCCATTGTGCGGCGACGAGATGGACGCGACGACGACCGCGGTATGATGTAATGATTACTTTTTGCTCCAACTGTGGTGACTCTGTAAAGCCGATGCATTACATAGTTGCCAAGTTTTGGTCGAAGTACACAGAAAAAAAAACAAAAACAAAACAAAAAATAGGCATTATGGTAGCGCTGACAAATCTTTTGGTAGAAAAATTACCCAGAAAAAAAACTTTATCAGAACCAGCCAAATATATTTATTTGCTCTCCTTACTATAGTGATTTTGCTGGTGGACCAAGAATTTGGTTAACTTAACTAAAGTATTTTGCTGGGTCGATTTTCTACCAAAGGTTTTGTTATAGCGCTACCAAAGTGTTTTTTGCTGTTTTTTTCTGTATGATATGAACGTGTTCATGTAGAATAATCGATTATTTTTAGGTTTGATAAGTCACCACACTTGTTCTGCTATGGCTTTCTAAGCGGTTTCTCATTACAGAGGTTTTTTTTTATTTTCTGATTTTAGTTATGACACGGAAAAAATAGAAAGAAAACGCACTGGTAGCGCTGAGAAAACCTTTCGCAGAAAAATCACTCAGCAAAAGACTTGAGTTGTATAGCTATTCAAAGGTTTCGTACGCCAAACTAAATAGATTTTGCTGAATGAATCTTAAGGATTTAGTTGGCTGAACTAAAGTCCTTGCTTGAGTTCTGCTGGATCATTTTTCTACCAAAGTGTTGTCATCGTTATAAGAACGGTTTTGTCAGCGATACCAAAGTGTTTTTTTCCCCTATGTGTAATTCAGATATTTTTCGAGTGATTACTTACATCCTTCACTTCACTAAGGGTTACACTCCGGCTGAATTTGTGAAGATCGTTTTTTTATCACATGTCACCTGCTTTTGGATATTTATGACTATTTTCCTAAAAACTGGTCATTTCAAAAAAATGTAACAATCGGGGGGGGGGGGGCATTAATTCCTTCCTTTTTTCTATAATTTGCCATAAAAATGTGGGAATACGTTGTCTACATTATTTTTCTAAAAAAGTGCTAAACACCTATAGCCATTAAACGCAAAAATTATCGATTCTTCTCCTCTTGCGTTTATACCCGGACTCTTATAAGTTTGGAGATTCAAAACAGCCAAAAAAAAAAAAAAAAAAAAAAAAGACTATAATAACATTGAAAAATAATATACATGAGTGCGTAAAACACAGAAGGGGGGGGGTTACATATACGTAAACATTATTTTTTACTGTCGTTTGTTTTTTTTTTTTTTTTTTTTTTTTTTTTTTTTTTTTTTTTTTTTTTTGCGACTTTTTTGAATCTCCAAACTTAAGAGTCTGACCAACAAAAGGCAGTCTAAAGGAGTCAAAAGGAAGTCCAAAGGTATTCATCATTTAAATCATGCATGGCCATGATTTGTGTTTTGTTTATACCCGGAGAAGAAAATCAATAAATCGCAACTCAGTGGCAATCGGGCAACAGGGCCGAAGATGCACGGCTGGCGTCTACGTCTTACGAGTGGGTACCAACGGCGCTATGAACCAACGGTAGCGTGCAACAGCGTGTGCATCTCAGAGCATCATCGACGCACAATAAGTAGAAATAAAAAATCTTATCGGCAAAATCTCATTAAGTAAAAATTACTAATAATTATTATCGTTTAAAATAAATATTTAAGCTGATATCAATAGTGTTCGACGTGATTCGGATGTGGGTTGAATAGGCAGATAGCCGTGGCAACTTTTGAAGGGTCATTTTAGATTATTTAAACTTACCGATCTTTGGCCCTCGATATGGTCTTTCAGCTCACTGAGAGACGATAGTACAATGCATCGAATGAAGCAATGGTAAAGGACCTGAATTCGGTTCACCTGTTATTTTGTCGTGCCTAGTTTTTGGAATTTTTGGGTTTTGTTATTTTTTTATCGAATTTATGAGAGTTCGGAGTATTTGTAGCTGAGAATGAAGAATAGTTCGGTTTTTTTCTAGAGCCTTCAAAACTACACCAGGAACAATAATTACAGTTTACACATCGTGTAAATTTGCAAAGAAATAAATAAAAAACAAAAAGAAAAATGTTTAATTAGAGACAGCTATACTCGATATTTTTAGATTTTAAAGAGTTATTGTAGTTCACTTATAAGTAAAAGATTTATTATTCAACAGTAGTGCAAAATCTGGATGCAAAAGGATCAATGGCTCAAAAATTATGTGAGTATATACAGACTGCCTGACTGACAGACGGATAGGTACGCCACAGAATTGTTTTGCATTAAACCCTGTGAATTTGAAAGGGTTAAGAAATATTGAACTTATTGATGGAAGGATGTTCTTTTGGGTAGTATTAGATATGAAGAGGCCATTTCTTTGTATAAACCAAGATTGACTTAGTCATGAGATTCCAAATATGGAAACGAAATACTTTGAAAATTTCTGCGCCATTGCAGTACTTTCCCAAAAATTTTTATAACTTTGTTAGCATGAGAAAGTAAAAATATCGATACTAAAATTAAAAATAGAGCTCGTTTCAGAAGTGTAAGCGAACCTAGACCGATGATCTTTGGAAAATTTCAACATTATTACTGATATTATTCGATAAAAATGAATAAAAATGAAATTATGAGTGTTCACTTGTCAACGAGGAAACCTTTAAACACAAAAGAATCAAGTCAGGGGCAAATTCGGTATTGATTTGAAAAAATTAAAGTTGAAAATTCGCCAAAGATTATGGTTTTGGTCCGCCTACACTTCTGAATCGAGCTCTATAAAAGAACTGTCTATTTGTCTAATGTCTCAAGTCTGCGGAAAAAGATATGTGTCGACCCCACTGTGCGTCAATAGATCGATAATGCGAGGATGAGCGATCACTTTCGACGGACGCAGACGGCGGTCAGAAAGTGGCCAGAGGTCGAAGGCCGAGGGGGCTCGACTCTCCAAAGTGCTTGACAACTTTACTTCTTTGCCTCTCGACAGTCAATACTCACGCGGTCACGCCAGCACATACTCTCGAATCGAAGGTTAGAGTTTAATTTTACGAATACGAGGAAACAACACATCACATTGCGGTCGTTAAAGTCTCTTGCTGCTATAGCTCCGGGGGTGCAATTCTCGCGCATCAAAAGTAAACAAACACTCTATGTCAACAACAAGCAGTACCATCTAATTCCATACCAGAGCGCACAAGATTGAGGTTCTGTGTTGCGGCTCGTCCTATTTGACGACCGAACGTTTTTCGCATAAGTCTGCACTAAAGTATCAATTTCTTCAAGGTTCAGTGAACTTCCTGAAGATCGATTATTAATTAACATAGGTTCAAATGGGGGAAAAATGTATTTGTTGCCACATTGCAAGAGTTATACTACTACTGCATAGGGATTGGAAGAGAAGGCTCTGCATTATCTTTGTATTCAATGTTATTTGTGTGTTCTTAACTTGACACATTTCATGGATATTTGTCTTTTCAATAAGAGAGAAAAATCGGGTTGTCTAATGTACGTTATGTTGCGCTCCTGGGAGGGAGTGGACTTTCTGCAATTTTCACCGGTTTTTGGCCATTTTGAGGCAAAATTGATCACTATTTAGGATGGAAACTACTTCCCTTTGAACTAAACATTTTTCTAAAAAGAAGATTTCAATTTTTTTTTTTTAGAACAATTCTCAAGACATTAAGGTAAGTCATTCCCTGCACTGAAACTGGTCAAGTTTTCCGGGAAATGGCCCAAAACCATTGAAAACTGCTGAAAGTCTACTTCCTCCCCATAAGAGCCAATATAAAAGTAGACATTTAGGCAACCTAGTTACCTCCAACCCCGCGTGCTCTGGTATGGAATTAGATGCGCCATTGCAACCAGAGTACATAATGAAACTACGAGAGGGCCTAGTATACACTATACAATAAGTTGTCTAAGAAGAGATGACCCGTCGATGTGGAAGTTAATTCATCGACTAGGACACGTATACATATAGAAATCGACCTGTTCAGACCCAAAATTATATGACATGTGCTTCAGATGGTAATTTTAAATAATTGTAAAATTAGAAGACAAAGATTTTATTTATTGAAGTCTTGGAATCATCAAATATTTCACAGTTTAATTTTCACTTTCTCACTCTAACGAAGTTCGAAAAATTGAGAAAGTATTTGCGATGGCGCAGAAATTTTTAAGGTATCTTCTTTCGATACTTGGCCCGCTGTGACTATAAGGAAATCATGATAGCTAAAAAATAATTTGCTCTCATCATGCCTAATACTATCTTAAAGAACATCCATCCATGACTTTTCAATATTTCTTAACCATATGTGGTAGGGAGGAGTAAGTGCATAAAATTTATGTGACGTCCGTCTGTCTATCTGTGATGGGTGTGAAGCGTGAACCCCAGCATAAATTTTGAACCATTGTAGATTGAACCATAATTTTGCAGAGATGTTGCTATTAACATTCTCGAAGGGAACCTTTTTTTTGTTTCTTGAAGTTTTAGTTTTTAAGCTAGTCATGGATGAAAAATGGTTTCTAAATCAATGGGTACATATAGGTCCAAAAAGGGAAGAATTAAGTATTTCAATTATGAATAAGACCCCCCGTCTGGGAGTCTCCCCCAGAATGTTGAAAGGGAGCTGGGGGTCTCCCCCAGAATGTTAAAGGTGGGTCTGGGGGTCTCCCCCAGAATGTTAAAGGGGGGTCTGGGGGTCTCCCCGAGATTAAATTTGATGTGAGAAAGTGTTCGTAGGGTGTTCCCTACAGTTTATTTTGTTGTTGGAAGAATGGAAACTTTGTCAACTTTAAAAAAAAAATTGCTTCAAAGGGAAAATTGCTAAAATTCTTATTTCTAATTTTTGTCACATTTTGACGATCTTAGACCATTGTGCGCTGCCTCCGCTCTAAACCCTAGATCAGTGTTGCCAGATTGGGGTGAACAAGCCGTACGTTTTACATTGACTTAAATGGGGACGATACGGCTTTTTACCCTCGATCCGGCAACACTGCCCTAGAACGGCAGTTTCGCGAGAAGGGATCGCTGGTAATGATTATCCATTATCCGAACGAAACAAAAGTCGCTTTGCAATCACAGCGAGCGCGACGACAATAAGGACCTGGACCAAAGCAACGCGAACGTGACCCAGTGTTGCCAGATTGGGGTGAAAAAGCCGTACGTTTTACATTGATTTAAATGGGGACGACGGCTTTTTACCCTCGATCTGGCAGCACTGACGTGACCTGAGATGAACTCTGTACGACCCAAGGAGGAGGAGGAGAGGAGGTTTTCCAACTGGACATAACGGTTGCCCGACGTTGGTAGAGAGAGAAAAGAAATTCGCCTACTTTGCAATCAAATCAAATGGGAACGAGGCGAATTTTATCGCGCAACCAGGCAACTCTGTTGATGGATAGTTGGACGTCGGACGAATAAAATGCACGTTCGCGATTTATTGTATGTCTGTAGTTTTTAGTCGCATCTCTGAGTCACATCATCAAACATCCATCACTCGAGATGGATAGATTCGCAGACTGTCGCGCTGAACGGCCGCCGGCAGCGCAGCGCTTGAGCATCGCTTAGTCATAAGATGCAGAATCCCAGACGCGGACGATCCGCTATATAGTGACTAGGTTGTTGTCGGAAAGATAGCGATGTAGGATTGTAGGAATACGTTAGATTCAGTGGCTACCGTTGTTGCGCGCATATGCAACGTTTTTTTTTCCTTCAATCCATCGATGATTCAACCGGTTGAAGCAAAGATTTCTGATTTGGCGTATTTCTATAACACGTTCTTGTACTTCTTGACGGATCTGTAATCTTTGTTTCAATCGGTAGAATCATCGATGGATTGTAAAATGCCATTAAATATGTACGCAAAACGGCAGTTTTGCCAGTGGTAGAACTGGCTTGGATTTCTTGAATTGTGTTCATAACAGAGCCTGCCTTGTTGCAGATCTTAAAAAGTATTTTTAATTCACCAAAGATTACACTGTCCAGGTCAGCAGTGTGATTACAACCCAAGGTAATAACCTGATCTGTAATATTTTTGCTCATTGATGATAACACCGTTGACTTTTAAAACTTGATGGAAGTTTGAGATTTACCGATGATTTCATATCAGTTGAAAAAAAAAAGATTACAGAACAGATAATTTTTGTGGCTGACTGCGTAAGTACATTGATGCATGAGGTTGACATCTTGATTATAACCAAACAAATGTGAAAAAAACCAACTGCATGGAGCTCACTTCCAAGCAATTTCAATTATTTTGTGATACACTTCCCAATGCTAACGCTGCAACAAAAGCATGCAACAAGAAACAAACATCACGCGAAAGAAGCGAGAGGGAACGCTTGCCCACAAAGCGACCATCAAGAGCCTCTAGTATCTGTATAAACTGAAATATTGCGATAAATAATCATTTCTGCATCATAATGGTTTTTTCGTGGGGAATTTTCCTCATTTGGGAAAACCAAAGCAAACTAGCACATTTGATTTTGAAAACATTGAAGTTTAATTCAAGCATCGATTAATTTTTTTTCTTTATTTTTTATTACGTGTATTCTTCTTCTTCTTCAGTATCCAAAGATGAACAAGGGTCTGCATGTGCTTTTCCCCGAGTCTATTCAAGAAGTATTTTTATTGTCCTTTCAATTTGTTAAGTCGGTGCAGATCGGGAAATCCCAGAGGATCGTTCTTTTTAGAACTCGACGACTCTTCACCTCTTTCAATCTGCCGCATTTTGTATTCAGAGATATCATGAAATATGTGATATTTATCCTGGAGATGTGTTACACGGGTATTCTCTGTTTAGAATCATAATAATCGAATTGCTTTGAGGAATACGTTTAGATCATTTTGTGAAGTAGATCATTTTTCAGAGCTTCCTTCAAATCCAAACATCACCTTGACTTGGGTTCAGTGGCGTCGCGTTAAATGTATCAACGTGTTGTATTAATCCTTTCATATCTGGTGTACATTTCAAAGTACACCTGAATAACATGAAATCTTGAGGAGAAAATGAAAAAATTATCGGTACATCTTTTTCTATGTAAAAATTGTGCCCAGATCAGCCATAATGGCCAAAAATCCGTCCCTGAGCAAAAAGTATTTGCAGGTTTGAAAGGGTTCAGTCGACTCATAACCTATGTTAATAATAAATCTTACGAATCCCGCGTACTGATAATTGGGGTACTCGAGCACTACCTCCTTTGCCGAACTCAGAGAAGACCAGATTTCGGGGTTTGATAAGGGGCTTTTGATGGATTACATTAATTAATCAAAACAATTCACTGATGTGTGAACATTTCAAATAAATTTTCGAGATCCGTAAAACGGCAGCTATGAGCTGCAGAGCTGCCTTTTTGCGTATAATTAGTCGCATTTTTCAATTCGCCGATGATTCCACCGGTTGAGAAAATATTACAGAGTTCAGTTCAGTGTATATGACTGTACTGCACGAAAATACTCTGACGTGTATAATATATTCTCTTTCGATGGCGAAAAATTAATTAATTAAAATATCCCAAAGTTTTTTTTTTTTTTTTTTTTTTTTTTTTTTTTTTTTTTTTTTTTTTAAGTCATCGACGACGCCACCTGTTGAGAAAATATTACAAATGCGAGCATTTTCGTTTATTACAGCCATATACACTGATCTGAACTGTGTAATCTTTCATTAACCGGTGGAATCATCGGTGAGTTGAAAAATGCGATTAATTATACGCAAAAAGGCAGCTTTTGTGAACTGTACTCTTCGAATTTATAGCTTCTTACCCTCTTTGATAAATTTTAAAACACTTTCTGGTAACGAGCGACGTTCATAAGCGGATACAGGAATTTGTCTATTTGCCTTTCAGTCCATTTGCGCACACGTGTTAGAAAAGAATAACAAAAGGAGCCTCCACGTGACTTTAACCCCTATCTCCGCCTTTTCCTAACGCAGACGCTCAAATGGAAATAGAGAGAGATAAAGACAAATTTCTGCATCCGCCCATGGACGACGCGTAGTACATGTGTTTCATCGTCACGTGATCTCGGCTTAAAAAGAGATTATGACTGTCTGCTCTCCATGCTTTGCGGTCCCCTTAAGTAGTAAGTAATCCATTTTACAATTTTTCCTCATTAATTCTCTCTTCTATGTGCATAGCCTTAGAGCTATTTGATTACTACTGAACGGGTTTTTTTGCAGAAGTGAATCAAATGCGTATCGTATAAATCAATAGATGTTAGTTTGTTTCTGTAATGAAAGCATTCCAATTGTGTCTAGTAAGAATATGCTCCACGAATGAGGGGGAGTCCTCACGGTTTGTAATGAGCACTTGAATGCGGGCTAATCATAAGCAAAGAAATTGCGTCTTAGCATCCGCTCACTCAAATGTCGACACTTCACACGAAATTTTGCATGCAGGCTATTAGTGAAGCAGAGCTAAATTATAATATACATTCCTGTGCCACGGTTGCTAGATGTCGAGATAAATTCGTTTGATTTTGAATGGGTCTGTTGCGTATTTTTTGCTACAAAAATATAGAACCTTTATTCTTACGTATAATTTGGCAAAACTGACGATGTGCACATTAGAGGTACTTTCAGAAGTGTAGGCGGACCTAGACCGATAATCTCTGGAATTTGTCAACATTATTTCTGATATCACTCGATGAAAATGAATAAAAATGAAATTGAGAGTTCACTTTTCAATGAGGAGAACTTTAAACGCAAAAGAATAAAGTCAGGAGCAAATTCGGTATTGATTTGAAGGAATGAAAGTTGAAAATTCGCCGAAGATAATGGTTCTGGTCCGCCTACATTTCTGAAACTACCTCTAACCTTCTAAGGGCCAGGTTAGTTCAAAAGAACGCCACTGATCCGTTTTAATATGGATGGTAGTTAACTGTTCGTACTCGAAGGAGTTGGAATTGCCTATACGACGAATTGAAGGCGCCGGATGGACCTTCTCTTGTTAGTCTTTTCATCTATAATCGCGTTTATCCGAAATGAAGAATGAACCATGTAAAATAGACTTATTGTTAGAGGGGGAAACGAGTTTACTCGGGCTTGGCCCATAAGGGGTTCCAACCGTTGGTTGTAAAACCACTCATTAACTTAAGAATTTACTTCAAGTTTAAAAAATCCGCGCTACAATGTACACTTTTTGCACCGGCTTTTACCACTACATAGGCAGAACCACTGTGTATATGTAAATAGCATCGTAACTACAAAATTATGGAATTTCCTTCTAAATACATGAAAGCAATATTTGCTTCTGGTCTTTTCTGGTTCATCAAAAATTGCAAAATAATACAAGAATAAAGCTCTTGCAAACTTTTGCTGTGAGCAAATGATAGTCCAGTAGGGGAGACGCGGGCAAAGTGGAAAGGGTGGGCAAAGTGGAAAACGGCTGAAAATACTATAAGCGCGTCATATGTGGCGCACTCTATGGGCGAATCGTGAACTAATATGATAGTGAATCTCGAATGACGTATCGGTACTTGAAAACATCAACAATATTATCATTTAAAACATAACCAAACTTTTCACCTGGTGTGGATTGTATAATGCGGTGCTGGTTAAACAAAATTTAAAGTTAATTATTACCAAAAATCTCATTTAACAAAGATGTTTTCTCAATCTATAGTTATCGAAGATTAGTTTAGACTCAACAGATTTGCAAAGTTACTTATCATTATTAAGAAAATTAACGAAAAAGTTCCATGAGCCCTTGCGGGCAAAGTGGAAAATGGGTTTCCACTTTGCCCTCCTTTCATGTCTAATAATACCCTTCTCGGTTTTTTGATCAAAGTGATGATTTATTGAGTACCTCCGTTTACTCAAATTTGAATATAACTGTGTAGTTTTGTTTTGGAACGTCAATAAAGAAGTATTCAAGATCGCAAGTCTTACCGACTGTTCAATCCAAAGTTATGGCCGATTGAAATTTAGAGGTAGTTGTGTTTCCCAGAGGGCACCCCTCAATTTCAATCGACCGTAACTTTGGATTGAAAAGTCAGTTTGCTTTGCGGTTTGCGCCATTGTTTTTCTCTATTTAAGATCCTTTTAGCTATGTATCACTCGATTTTGGATCTTTTTTCTGACGGCCCACTTAATTTCCATGTTCTTCTTTCAGAATTTGAAGTCAAGACATATTCCTTTTTTTGAAAAAACGCGATAAACGGGGATTCCCCCTAAATACTTACCGGGGGGGGAGGGGCTGAAAATATTTCCATTGCATTCTTTGTGGTCGATATACACTGTAGGTCTTTCACCGAGTTTTCGAATTTGCCTTAGTTGGGTGGGTCACAAAACAAGCTTGCCAGGTGGTTTGAGACACCCTGTTATTTAAGCCTATTTTTTATCTCTCATTATTTAAAATTAACTTTTTTTTTGCTTGATACATTTGTTCTTTCCACGCACAAGTGCATGGAAGTGCAATCAGTGCATTTTCGGCTGTTTTTCCACTTTTTCATCGCCTTTCCACTTTGCCCACCCCCCAGTTTCCACTTTGCCCACTCGTGGGTGGGCAAAGTGGAAAATGACACTTTTTCTTCATATTGATTTTTCGGGTTTTTTAAGCTATATTGTGTCATTTTTCGGGTTGTTTTTTGGTAGTTTAATAATCAAATTTTTACTTTCTTAAATTTTCATCAACATTCATTAAGTTCTGTGAGAGATACAAGCATTCTACGAAACCCTTTCCACTTTGCCCGCCTCTCCCCTATGATGTAAAAACCAGCAAAAATCAAGAAAATTACATTTAAACAGTCTAAAATGCAGTGATAAACTCGCGAAACTACAATAATGGCAAGATCGTAATGGCGCGGTTCAACGCAGGTATCATATGGAACAGTCCTGTCTAATTAGTCTCTTTCTCTACAGAAACACAGAGATATGTCTCAATTTAGATAGGAACCTCCCATGATACCTGCGTCTCTCCGCCATTAAGCCCGATTCTGAGAGTGAGTTTCGTGATTTTTTAGGTTACTCACCGTCATTTTTACAGGTTTTTATGTAAGTATCAACTCTTCAATCCCCTGTAGCAAAAGTTTGCAAGAGCCTCATTGTATGAATCTACACGAAACATTCAATTGTTTGTAAGTTATTTTGATATTCACACAAACGCGGTGATTCCGTCTATGTGGTTGTAAGACGGTGATAATCGTGTTAAGTGAAGCGTGGGGCGTGGGGCGTTTGAAATGGAAGTTACTCCCTGATTAAATTAAAGGATACTGAAAGTTTTTAAGGTGCGCATCGCCGAATTTGATGTTAGAACTAATGTGTCATATTACTATAGCAAAGTAATGCAACAGACCCATTAAACGAAATGCAAGATGTAAAGATTTATGAATACCATCTGGCAACACTGCTATACGTAGAGCGTCACTCACACGTCACCCCTTTCCGGCCACAAAGTCCCATTAAGGACCTCTCTCTCTCTCTCTCTCTCTCTCTCTCTCTCTCTCTCTCTCTCTCTCTCTCTCTCTCTCTCTCTCTCTCTTATACTATACTCGCACTATATCGTCACTTCCCGCCCTCCTATAGCACTTTATTCTACCTCCCCCCGCCCTTCAAAGTGATTTGCAAAACTACGTCGTTGCCGATTTAAAGTATCGGTGTTGCCAATCACGATCCAACATACCGAGTAAACAGTTGGTCAGTCACTTTTGCACAACAAACAGACAAACAAACAAACCTCTTATCTTATTATGAATCAAAGAGATCCTTCTGGACGCGTTTCCGTTCGTATCATTCTGTCTCACACGTGAGTATATAGGAATTTGCGTTCCTCTCTCTTTTCTCATTTGAACCCGTGTGTTAGAATAAGATAGCAAAGGGGGCCATCACGTGACTTTATAACCTATCTCAGTCTTTTTCTATAACGCACGCGTTCAAGTTGGATGAGAGAGAGAGAAATATAGAATTCCCGTATCCGCACCGGTAGTCGTTGATTTGTCTTATTTTTTATTTTTTTTTTTTTATTAAAAGCCAAGGGTGAGTGAACTGTTGATGAGCCTCCATAGGGGATTACAGGCTGCAACTCCAGCAAATAAGCCGTCAATTGGCGCTGCTTAAACGATTTTTGGCTACGTTTAAAAATAGCGCCAAAATTACTGTTGGTCTCTGGGAGCCTGGAAATCCCATGTCTGCAAACGCCTCGTCACCGTTCAAACGTGTGACCCTTCCTGTCCTCTCCTCAACCCTTCTCTGACGGAACCCAGTTGACGCGTATAGAGCTCTCTGGTGTGTGCATGGGAATCCCCGATTTCTATGTTTGAGAGTTCACAAATTTCGTATATAGTTTCATAGCAGGTTTGATTTTGAGGAGAGAAAAAATAATGCATTTCAATTATGATTTTTATAGGTCAAATGATTGTTGGTTAAGTAGAGTTTTTAACTGACAGGCTTTCGTCACAGTTGGATATCAGCTCAGTATACAAGTGTTTATTCAGCTTAGTTACCAAGATAACATTTTCAGTTTAATCTGAATAATATTGTGAATGAGATACCGATTATCTTCACTTACTGAGGAAATGGGAAAAAAAGAAACGTCTCATTTCAAATCTCAGAAATTGTCGTACTTCGTCGGATTGAATGAATAAAATTTTACTTTAAATGAGGCAGTTTCAAGAATCGGAAATTAATGCTTTTTTATAAAGAAAATAAGAAAATATAACATGATGGGCAGAGCACAAGCTTGTCTTCGGTTATTTGCTAATCGTCCCTGTTTCGAAGGTACACTACGTAGTGTAAAATTACAACAACAAAAAATGTAAGTTTTGACGTTACAACGCGGAGTTCACATTTAACCCTTGTGAGCCTAAGGGGGGGGGGGTACATTTGTACCCCAGGCCAGTTTTTTTGACGCCATTTGGTCAAAACTGCTCAACATTTTTTGGGACTTCATGACATTTTAAAATAGGATACTTAGAACACGTCCACCAAATTTCATTAATTTTTATGAATTTTTGTCGATATTATAGAAATTTAAAGTGTTGGGGTGCAAATATACCCCCCTTCGTCCTGCCAGTTTTAAGTTTGGAACCATCTATTACAGTGAATTTTACGGAAATTTTATGTAGATTAAGAATATTAAGTCAAATCATTGAAAAAAAATTGGAAATTTATCAAAAATGGAAAAATAAGATGGTACCTCATTTCATTTTTCCCATTTTTTTTATTTTGACATTTTTTTTAAAAGTAGGTGTAAATTTGGCAACATAGCAAAAATTTACTCAAATTTCACATAAATTACTCTCTTAGGGTACTAAGTACATAATCCATCCATTAAAGTTTCAAAATTATTGATACTGACTGTGCTGCATGAAAATATCCTTGGGGTACAAAAATACCCCCCCTCAGTCCTTTGTGTTACCGAAATACCTTAGGCTCACAAGGGTTATTAGAATGTATCAGTGACGTAGCTTGCAATGTGGCAACGTTGTAGCTCGTCCATTTAAACTCATAAAAAAGATCGAAGTATTAGGTGTTCGGTGAACACTTTCGCTTTCGACCATTTACACGGGTTTAAATGAGCAACGTACAACGTTGCCAAATTGCACGCTGCGCCACTGGAGTGTATATGTGTCGGGCCTAAATCGCACCACCAAATCTCTGAAGTCTAGTTAGGTACCAAAAACATCCTTGTTTTCCGCTGACCGAGTCCTTTCATTTTCTTACAGGAAAACACCAAAATATAGACTCTTGCACTGTCCTATGAAGAACTCAACTTTTCAAGATTTCAAAGGAATTATTTTTAATTGAATAGGGGGGTTTGGTTCATTAATCAACGTAAACTGTTGATTGGTACTGGTGAGATGGTACTGGGATAAAGCTTACAGATATGTGTAGTACTTACGATGTAGCATGCGTCATATCTCTGTTTGAAAATGGGTCGTACACATCCTCAGGGTCAACTCCCTTTTTTGGGTTTCCATTATCAGTCAATTTCAATCTGAAAAAAAATTAGAAAGAAACAGTGTCATTAAACGTGAAATAATGAGTTGAAATTGAACGTGTCACATATACCACAGTGACAAAAAAATATTTCTGTAAACCCCTTATGGGCCAAGCCCGAGTTTACTCGTTTTTCTCCTACATTTCACATTGATGCAGTCTTCATTCCGGATAAACGCAAATGTAGATGAAAACACTACAATTGATAAGGTCCCGTCGCGTGCCTTCAATTTATCGTATAGGCAATTCTAACTCCATTGAGTACGAACACTTAACTACATTCCCTGTAGAAACAGAGAGGTGGTGTTTTTTTGAACTAACCTGGTCCTTAAAGGGTTAATGCAATCGAAATTTCATTTTGAGATGTATTACATATAATTATTGTTGAAATTCCCGGAATACTTGTTGAAGTAGCCGGACGTCTGGTGACTGTATCCAGAATTCAAGTTAAAATTACTAGAATTAAGGTTATGTGATATAATATCATTAATCATTACAGCATGGCTTAGAGCAATAATATTTGATCATCCAAATATTTTCATGAGTAGACTTTAATTTCCACGATTCATCATAATTTAAATATAGCTCGATGTAAAAACATGGTTTCTTTATGCTTGCAGCGGCCATAAAGATTGGCATGGATTAAACAAAACTATGCCTGGACAACTCACCACTTAGTGGAAAGTGCACTGAGAGAAATTACTTCTTTCAAAACAATGAAACACCTTTACTTGTGACAGTTTTCCTTGCCTGAAGTGAAGTCCTGACTGCATGAAGGAGAATCACTGTCACAACAAGGAATCTTTTACTTGTAGCAGCAGACATTTTTCTTGGGTTAAAGGAATCTCCCTTAGACAATATTTAACTGTGCAGGCTCTTAACACAAACGAAATACACCTTGGATTAAAAAAAAGAATTCTCTCAGTGTGGTGGCCTCTTTGTAATATCAATCGATTGATGTCCACTCCATATAAACGTATAAAAAAGAATCGATGAAGGGCTCATATTATCGATGAAGGGCTCATATTATGAAGCCCCCCAATAAATCGATACTTTTGCAAGAGCCCATATATATAGCTTGAATTTTTTATAGATTTTATCTTTGATTCGGGTCAATCCCGACAGTCAATATTACAAGCTGTCCGATTTTTCTTCTTATCTCTTTCGCTGGTTTGCATCGATGGATGGTGAGTAATTGATCCAGCCTTCAAAGGCTCTAACCGCAACAGTGGGTCATAAAATACTCAATCTAATGCGGGTGTAGACGATAATGCGGGTAATCTGCGGGTATGACAAGACGTGAACGGGCAGCATCGCAATTGTTGCGTAACCAAACTTCGATATCAAACCCCACCCAGGAACCCCTAGCTGTTTCTCACCTGATCCATTAAATTTGGAGAAGTCTATAGGCACTCAATCGCAAAATGGGGGATCTTGCAAACTTTTGCGGTAAGCAAATGAATAGTCCAATCTGATGTAAAAACCAGCGTAAATCACGAAAATCACATTTATTCTTAGGCTTGTCTGATGTTCAATGCATCGATCAAAGTTTCGATATTTTCCTTCCATATCAAAATGATTCGATACTAATTTTGATGTCAATCGATGCATCGCTATTTTTTTTTATATTTATCGATATTTCGAATAATAATAGACCCAAGTGTTATTTTTTCCTCCAAAACCATCTCAAAAGCATAACAAAGTATCAAAATTTTTAGTTGTTTCTTATTTTTGACTTGCTAAAATTTGCTTCAATGCATCGATAGAAGTTCGATGTTTTTTGGACATCAAATTCGATGCACAAAACCAGTGGCGTCGCGTGCAATTTGGCAACAATGTATTCTATCCATTTAAACTCATGCAAAAGATCGAATTCAGGGGGTTCACAGTGCACGAGGAAAAGTCGATATATTTAATGAGTTTAAATGGAGCAGTTGCATTGTTGCCAGATGGCACGCGACGCCACCGCACAAAACTGGACAGCGCACAGGCCTACTTCTTCTAAAAGTCAGTATAACAGGGCTGCCGTTTTGCGTATAATTATAATCGCATTTTTTTCAATTCACCGATGATTCCACCGGTTGAGAAAAGATTACACAATTCAATTCAGTGTATGACTGTAATTCACGAAAATGCTCGCATCTGTAATCTTTTCTCGATCGGTGAAGTCGTTGATGACTTTAAAAAAAACTTGCGGATACTTTAATTAATTAACAGAGTTTTCACCAATTGAGAAGATCAGATCACCGATCAGCGTATTTTCGTTCATTTCAGTCATATACATTGAACTGAACTGTGCAATCTTTTCTCAACCGGTAGAATCATCGTTGAATTGAAAAATGCGATTAATTCTACGCGAAACGGCAGCCCTGCAGTATAATAAACTCAGAAATAAGATGTAATGGCAAGATTGTAATGGCTGAGCTACGTGTAGGTATCACGGGAGATTCCTGTCTCATTTGTCACTTGCTCTGTGGAAACACAGAGATAAGTCTCAATTTAGATAGGAATCTCCCATGATACCTCCGTAGCTCCGCCATTCAACCCGATTCTTAGGGCGAATTTTGTGATTTTAGCAGTGTACTCATCGTCATTTTACAGGTCCTTGTGGAAGAAAATCACTTCTTCATAGTCAGCTGGTAGCAATAAAAGTTTGCGAGAGCCCCATTTTGATCGTTCGGATCCACGAAGGAACACCAACGAAGACTCCAAGGGTAGAGCATGATGAATCGCTTGCCGGGTTACACTAATTTGAGCACTTTCCTCTTTTCGGAAAAGTTGATAAGAAAGTATTTCTCACTATTTTCTATTGGAAAAATTCCTCGTACTATCAATTTTTGATGTCTGAATTCGACATATAAATTGAAAGGAAAGAATGTTACATAATTTTTCATTGTTACGATTTCCTTGCATTGTCAACATAATTTTCGATGTCTGAATTTGACGTTGATAGGCAAGTGTTTTCCATAATTTTGCATTGTAAAAATTCCTAGCTTTGTTAACAATTTTATCAGTGACGTTTTCGTGCAATTTATACGTAAACAAAAAAAACAAAAAACAAAAACAAAAACAAAAACAAAAACAAAAAAACAAAAAAAAACTAAGCGAAGTTTTGCAAACTTAATTTAAGTAACGTAGAAAGTTACCCATATATTTTTTTTCGTGTTCTTCAAATAAATTACCAATAAAATAATTTCTACTTACAATCGGTCAACAAAACGAGTCTTAGGGAAACTTCATTGAAAATTTCCGTAACCAATTCAGTGGCCCAGCGGTCAAGGCCGGCTTTTTAAGATTTTCTCAAGCCTTTCAACCGCAAGTTTACTGGTTGCTCTTAAAAATCCTTAAAAAATACTACACAGGTGCCATTATTTTAGTCATTATTTATTATTCCACTCAAACTACTGTAAAAAGAATAAATTTAGAAAATCGAAAAATGGTGCCATCAGAGTGAAATCCCAAAAAATTGTTTCTTACAACCAAGCCAAAGAGGCTCGGAAACAAAGCTTTTAAACGGCTATCTTTAAGAATTTTGAAATCATGCTCTGCTTTCAACTATCATCTACTGAAGAGAATTGTCACTCTAGAAATAATTTAAGCGAATGAAAGAATAATGATTCGAAGCCCATTATTTACTCACAGAGCTCCACAACTAACAGTTTTAGGCACCATTTTATCGAGATGCTACAAAACGCTTTTAGTTATTCTATCGATCATCAATATCGATCTATCGATGTTAATCAAGTGAAGTGATGTCATAGAAAAGTGACTACGATACAGCCACAACTTCTGCCGATGGACGAATTTTAGGCTATACAGTCTTGCAACGATTGGAAGGGAGGCAGAATTAAACTTGCCTTTTTTTGTGAGAGGATAAAAGCGTTGATTTGTTGACGAGGCTGATAATCTTATGATGATTATACATTCAACCAAATCTAAAATGTCCAAAAGAGAGTTTAGCCCCTCAGCACCAAGTTGAATCAGTCAATTTACACCGCTCACAGATTCAAATCAATTAATCGAGTAGATAAAAGTTGCTTCTCCACGGTACTTGTTTTTGCCTATATGGCCAATTGAAGGCGCTTAACGCTGCCCATAGTTCGCTTTTATTTTAATCCGATCCTATGTATTACAGGGCTCATCTGAGTGTTAACTATAGCATTTATTTACCACACGGAAAAAAAAGAATGGCGTAATTTACCATTCGCATAGCTGATTTTTGCCCTCAGGTCAATTTCACTTGATACCAGGTCAAATGTTTCATAACTCTGGTCAAGTTTATCTTAACTCTGACAGGGGCCAAAATCAGCTATGCAAATGGTAAATTACACCATTCTTTTTTTTTTTTTCTGTGCAACTTAGGGGTTTTCCTAAACCCAGCCCGTGATGAGTAAGGCTCTGATAAGCCTTATGCTAACTGTGGTTTTCAAAAACTCCATCCGGTCAAGAATTCACGCCAAATCATTTGCGAAAATACGCGTCATATAAGAGACACGTTATTCAACAATCGTATTGCTTTTGATCCTCTATCCGTTTTTCCCCCCATGAAGCAGTACTTCCGGTCCGATGTCGCGGCTGCCTAACTGTGTCCATTCTATTGAGATCGTCAGTGAATCTTAAGCTGTTAATTTTCGCGACTACATCTATGTATGAGTCACCTGCGCTACGATAATGGAAGATAGCGCAAAGTAATTAAGGAAGGAAGTGAGCTTTAATTAGTCTATACCAATCGCGTATATACAATATACATGTGTTATATAGTACTTGCATCCTGCATCCGTATCCGCGGGACCTGCCAATGTCCTTTGTTTTCACCTCGACAAAGGATGAATTCGATGGTCGAATCATCGCACGGGGAATACAAAGAGGTGAAATCTTGATGATTGATAGTTGTAATTTTATATTTTTTTTCATTTGATCAAAAAAAAAAAAAAAAAATTCAAGAAAGGTAATTCGAAGAATGGGAGTACCAGTATTTTACCACGGAAATATGTTGAGGTCATATTTGGAACTACATTTAATGATACAGAATTAATGGGCCTAGATTTTAGGGGAGAGAGCAATAGAGAGAGACAGCGAGAGAGAGAGAGAGAGAGAGAGAGAGACCGTGACCTAAACCCTTCACTCTTCAGGCTCTTCTAAATCAAACAGACAGATCCCGAAGTATTAAAAACACACGCAAATCGTGTATCTGGAGCAACTTTGTGGTTCAAATCCTCATGTCACTCAGCTCAACATTAATTTGTCTTCATTAAATATTTTTATTCATATTTTTACTCTTATCTTTTTTTTTTCTTGCTAGCTAATTGCGTTTAATAGTGGTTCTTGGAGTTGAAATCGGCTATTGCCTCACCAATGGTTTTAATTAATAAATCATTGCTATGTAGAGTAGGAAAAAAAAAAAAAACAAAACAAAGAAAGGTAAATTCGGCATGGATCGAAACAGCCACAGGTTTAATTCGCAGGGCGACCATTTGAAACGCGATGGGAAGGCCGATTCCAGTTTTCAACCTAACCTAACCTTCGAACTTGACTGAGTGGCTCAGTGTCTGCACTCATCTGTGAAATAAACGTCGGGTTTAGACGGGGAGCGATGTTGTCAAAATGTGACATTGTCCAGGTACTTTTTATGTTTGACGTGCTAATTGTAATTTTTGCTGGATTTTACTCAAGATTTAATTATTTAATCACTTATAGCAAAAGTTATAGTAAGAGGGAACCCCATTGTAGATCTGTAGAAGGAGTAAAAATCAAAGATATAATTTCTGATCTGTTGCAGTATGTTCACTCATGAGGCTAGATCTACACTAGTTTAAACCAACGAACTATTCACTTATATATAGTGGTTGTCTATTTAGTAACCTGCGTAACCGCCATGGATGATTTTTAGGTTAGATTTCAGGTGTAATTTTGTCCATTTCATTCCCATGTATTTTAGTGCAGGCTCGCAGTGGATCAAATCATGCTTCCGATCCACTGTGCGCCGCGCCGCACAGAAATACATGGAAATAAATGTATAAAATTGCACCTCAACCTTCATAACCATAAGGTGTATTTGATCTACATAGATTATTGGCAAGGGGGGTCCGAGCGGACCCCAATTTAAAATTTGGATAACTCCAGTCTAAATATTTTAAAATTTAGTCTGCCATGATAGAATTATTTCATACAACCTTGAGATGATCTTTGAACTGCCGGTCTTTTTAAAAAAAAATGTTATATACTCCGTTTTTCAATATTTTTTTTTTTAAAACAAGCAAAATTCCTTTTTTTTCCAGTGACCTACAAAATAATGATTTTTTTTTCTTCTTTTTTTTGGCATGGTTTTCTTTCTTACTTAAATTTTCATATATAATTCTTAAAAGCACAAGCAATGAGCAGTATTTTGATTTTTTTTTATAAAATGTTTTGAAGTCCTAAGGAGGAGGCGGGGGTGCGGACGACTTTGCAGGCTTATAAATCCAAATCGAATTGAAAAAAAAGTGTGAAACTTGGTAACTGTATAGAAACACACCCTCATTGACACAAACCTAAAATCATGAGAACATCGCAGTGTATGAAATACAAAAAAACAGGTCTGAGGTCCGCGTGGACACTCTCCCCCCTTTTTTTAGTAATATTAAGGTTAAACCTAACCTAAAGATCCATCATGGTGATTTCTCAGGTTACCAATTAAACTGTCACTCTAGATATACATATATGTGTAAGAACAGCTCGTTACAGCAGAAAGGGAATCAGAAACGAAAAACCAGTCTGGCAACGCTGATTGTCTAAGTCTAGCGTGCCGTAACAGTGCGTTTACTATTTACTAGACGCCGAATGCATTACAACCGCAATAAACCATAATAGTATAAAAGCGCCTTACTCACGCACGCACGCTAGCAAGCAAACGTGTTGAGTAGTTGACTGGTGATGAGGCACTGGCCACTGACACTCACGTCCTGATAACGCCACCGATGAGCGCCACAAACCAAACCGCGCCGCCGCCGTGAATATAGTGCCCTTCCATCGACGCAACATCCTATTACAAAACACTTAGAGCATCTTCTATTTCGTTATGTTCTGTACAGAATATTGAACCTTTTCGATTCATGTTCTGCGCAGAAAAGCCTCCAAATGTTGGAAACAAAGAATTTTAAACTTATCCTTTTTAAAAAAAAAAAATAAATAAATAACCGTGGTAAACATGGTCCATATTGGTCAATAACCAGTTAGACTGTTTTACTTTTTTGCTATAAGCGACTTAAGAATCGATTTGGGTGTAATCCTCCAAAAATAACGATGGTGGCACTAAAAACTCGCAAAATTTATTCCAAAACTCATGAAATGCTTCTAAATGCGTGAGGCGGCGGCGGCGTTGGGCATTTTAATGGTGGCGTTGGGCATACTGATAATGGGAGATTCCTGTCTTAATTTTGTCACATTCTCAATGCTGGCAAGGAAGATTCACAGATAATTTAAGTGAAACGCAATGGAAACAAACATTTTTGAAAATGCTTATGGAACGTAGAGAAAACGTTTTTATGTTCCACTTTACTTTCCGAAATGTTCCTTCTGCTGCCATCCATGCTTTCGTTCAATGACCAAAAAATAAAAATAAAAAACCCAGCAAATAACTTAAATTAAATTAATGGGAATAAAAAAAAAAAAAAAACATTGGAAATCGGTGCAATGCATTTTGGGTAATTTCCTCTAAGATCCAATGAAACGCAGATCGGCTCTATAAGTGTTATGTCTCCATAATGCGCTCTCAGATCCCAACATACGAATTTAGAATGACGTTATACAGAAGTCAACGGCAGTAGCGGCTCGTGAAATGCGATATCGATGTCTACTCCATTTAAAACTATAGAAAAGAATCGATCGTCAGGGGGTGCAATTGAACCCCGAGAATTCGATACTTTTCTATACTTTTAAATGGAGTTAACATCGATGTATCGCATTTCACGAGCCGCTACTGGTCAACGGTCAGCCAATAATACACTCATCAGTTACAATGCAGCTGTGACAAAATTAGTATATATCTAAACTATCTCTCTCCCTCTCACTTGACCTTGATGTGCCATGATTTTCTAAAGAAAGTATCCTGGTAGACTAGACGTTTTCATTCTTCCATTCCTTGGCCATGCAGTTTTTAATTTTCTTTAGCGGTTTTCAGGTATTTCAGAGTCCAACAGCATTGCCACTTGGAAGCGTGCCTTAAAAAATCTAAAATTCTTTGAAAAATAATGGACAGCAAAATCCATGACCATTCCGATGAGAGTACTTTCTTTTGAAGGTCATTGTACTTACAGCTCTTTCCCTTGCGTGCAAAGCTGCCGTTTTGCGTATAATCAAAGGTATTTTTTAATTCACCGATGTTATCACCGGTTGAGGAAAGATTATATACTCGCATCTATAATCTTTTCTCAACCGGTGGAGTCGTCGATGACTTTAAAAAACTTGCGGGTATTTTAATTAATCAACGAAGTTTGCCTAGATTGACAAAAGATTGCAGATCAGACTATTTCGTGTAGTACAGTCATACACTGTACTTGACTTTGTAATCTTTTCTCAACCGGTAGAATCATCGGTGAATTGAAAAATGTCTTTAAATATACGCAAAACGGCAGCTCTGCTTGCGTGTGTCAATTTCGTCAATCGAGCAATTGTTTCACGAAATTTTCTGCTATAAATCTCATTAACATGCCAAATACCTGCCAAAAAGTTTCACAGAAAACAAATCTATGTAATTAGATTTTAGCAATCAGAGTAAGATAGCAGTGTGTAGAGGTCAAATGACAATAAGATAGATACTTTGGAAAGCTCAATGAACTTTTTATTTAAAAAAAAAAAAGTTTCAAAAAGTCAACTTCATGATCACTATTTCCAAAGACTTTGACTTTATATGGATGATCAATGACCGATTTTACTCTTTACTTTAAACTCTTCAAATTTTCAACGAATTGCCAGAGACCGGCGCCAGTGGTTAAATTGATTTATCTATCAAGTGGATAGATATTGTTTCGGATCCTCAAAACTCAATTGGATTTGCTACGAAAATTCAATAATGCAAATATAAGTTTCTCTAGAGTCATTTCTTCAAGTCTATTCATGCATTTTTATCTTAGAAGGAGTCAAGACCATGTATTTTGATAAGACTTCTCTTGATTTATCCATGCAGCAGTTTTCCCCAGACACGATAGAAACATCATACGGAAAGTGTAAAGATTAAAATGAGCCAACATTTTTAATCGACTTGAACGCAATAAACAAAAAGAGAATGCAATGAACACTTTAAATGCTTAATTATAATGTACTAAACACTTTGTTTTATTTTTTTAATAAAATTGCTTTTTCAGAGTAAACCATACACCCATCAGAAATAAGTATAAGTGAACTTGCTGTCTTAAATTAAAGCTGATGATATCATGTACACGGAACAAAGCTAACTGAAAAAACTACTTTCAAAATTGTTGACCAAAATCCTTGTCTGACTGCCCATATTAAAGCGTTCTTTACTGACAATCCAAAAGCTCAAATTCATCTTAATTCATTTCCATTACATGCAGTATGAGAAATAACGTTGAAGAAATTCCAAAATCAGCTGGGGGTCCGCCTACACTTCTGAAATGAACTTTCATTTTATAGATCTGTTTTCCCATCAATCCATTGAGTAGTTACACGCTCCAGGAAAATTACAATTGATATTATTCACAGTGTATAATTAGTGATTATAACGAGATTAATCATGTGTCTCTTTGAGCAATCGTTCATCATGATCTATGAATGGGATAAACGCGACTACGCACGAGCGCAGTGAAACTTGTGCGTGGATTATATACAGAGTGTTCAAAAAGTCCTGCCCCCCCCATCATACTTTTGAACGGCTGCAGATAAAAAAACGAAACTTGAAGAATGTATATACCTTAATGGAAGCTACCTTTTTAACTACCCAGAATTTTTGAGGGGAGCCCCTAATGGGGGGGGGTGGATGTTCGCCCCATCACTCAAAATTTCAAATGAAAACACAAATCTTGTGATACATCGTTCGAAAGGGCATTAAATTCTAAGACTTTTGGTGTAAACTTGAGGTCAATGTCGTTTTTCGTTTTCGATTTATCGAAGGTCAAAGTTCGATTTGGACTCATTTTCAAAAAATCGTTACTCCTATTCAAAAAGTCGGAATTTAAAAAACTAAGAGAGTCTAAAGAACTCTTTAAAGTGAGTACTTACTTTTCAGATGCAAAAACTATTTTGACATAAATTCAGTGAAAATTTGATTTTAGCCCCAACAATTTTTTTAAAATTTTGCCCCTCAATAGGACGATCTCAAAATTTCCGTCGCGAGACCACTATATCGAATTATACATCAATTGAAAAGACATAAAAAACTGAGCATTTTGGCGCAATTCGAAGATCGATATCATTTTTCATATTCGAGATATCGAACTTTAAATTTCAATTTAAATCCATCCTAAAAATTCCCCAAAAAGTTGGGGAGGGACTTTTTGAACACTCTGTATTCGTCAAAGATTAATGATCTTCAACTCACGCTTAGGTGCTGGCTTCTGTCTCGACGGATGCGGGTACTTCTTGGTTGATCCTCGGAGCGGACGAAGCCATGCAGATGACCCAAACGAAGAAGTAGGTAAACCAGTTGGTTTTTTCTCTCTCTCCCCCCCCCCACATTCCTATTTAATAGAATAATAATTACTCTCGTACAATCTGAGTATCGTATCATATAGGTGATTTCAATGAGCTCCTTATCACTAAAGCATTCTTGAGCTAGACGAGGCAAAGACCTTGTAACTTTCAAAACGATACGGCGCTTTTGATAATTCAGTCAAAGCTCGAATCCAAATCCAGCGCCGCGGTTGCGACAGGGGGCGGACACAGAGCCCATTTCCCCTCTTACTTTCGTTTGTGACTCAAATCAATGTAGAACTTGACGTCTTTATCCAGCAGGTATACACAGAAAAAAATGGACGTGCTCCAGACACAAACTTTCCATGTTCTAGACACGAACGTACACACCAGTACGGGAATGAGTTCTGAGCGCAATCTATTTAGGTTGAGTTTGCGTCTGAAACGCATCCCGTCGTGTCCAGAAGCTGAAATGTTTGTGCTCTGAGCACGTTACGTACTGGTGTGTATATAGATCGTGTCTGGAGCACATCCTTTTTTTTTCTCTGTAGTTGTGATAAAGGAAGAATGATCGATGCGAAGGGCGGTACACAATGGTCTGGAGGTCGTCAAAAAGTGGCCAAAATCAGAAAGTAATCTCAAAACTCGTTGATTTTTCATGTATAAATTTTCAAGACCGTTTTTTTTTTTCACAGATATATTTGGCCATTTTTTTCGATCTTAGACCATATTTCGGTGTCTACTGTCTAGGCTAAAATAGTCCAGTGGCGGCTCGTCAGTGGCGGCTCGTGCAATTTGGCAACCATGCTAATTTTCCATTTAAACCTATGCAAAAGTATCGATATCTTGGGGGTGCAATTGCACCTCCTGAAAATCGATTGTTTTACATTGGTTTAAATGGAGAGAATACGTTGTTGCCAGATTTCACGCGCCGCCACTGCGGCTCGTGCACTTTGGCAACAAACTTCATGTGCCAGACCCGAACCAGACTCCAGAGAATGGAGGATCAGATACAAAACCGCGGAGAGAAAGGTCATCAGAAAAGAAGATGATAGAAGAAGGTTTGCAGTTTTAAATTATTGTACCGCTCTCCCGACCGCGCACAATAATCTGAAATCGTCAAAAATTGGCCAAAAAATTGATCGTAGATTTCTCATCACTCTATGTAATTTAACCCTTAACTGCGCCGTGGCACCCCTGAGGCACATAATATATTTCCTCCATTTTGAACTCTTAAAGGTAAAATATCATTTTTTCCATGTCGTCATCCCTCTGGCACATATGGAGGAAAAGTTTCGATTTTTCACCGAAGTCTGAAAAAGCAAGCCCCCTTGTTGGGCGCCATCTGAGCATTAGAAAACATATTTAACCGTTTGACCTTGATTTTCTCCCTATACTGGCCCATGTTAAATTTAGTACTTTGCAGATCTCTTGGGCGCAAGAATTAATGCTAGGAATTTTTTCACTATTTTTCCCTTTCATTTTGAGTCAAAATCAATTGAAAAATCATGTTTTCGAACGAAAAAAAAAAAAAATCGCGCAGTAAAGGGTTAAAAACTTTCAAATTCATTTTTCACCAAGGAAAACATTTTTTAACAAGTAATTCAAGTCTAGTGTCATTAAAAAGTTTAAGAATAGCTTTTAAAACGATGGTCTTTTTTTGTCATTAGTTTTTTGCCACATTTTTTACGATCTCAGATCACAGTGCCGTGGTTCGCCAGACCGTTTGGAGTGCATTTTCCGGTTGATTAACACGCGACGGCAAAGTTGCCATTCTATACATAAAAAAAAAAACTTTTACTTCTACATCGATTTAAATGAGAAATTTGATGATTTTTCTGCCTGACATGACAACCATGCTCATGATCGATGATGGTATAACCATGGCGAGGATCGTCAGAGCCTTGACTCGGGAAATAACGTTACTATTTAAGCGTTATTATCGATACACTTCATTTTCTTGACTCAGGTTCATTCAGCTGATCCACTTCAAGGTCAATTTGATACGCTGATGACATCTCTATAGAAATCGAGGATGAACGAGACACGGGAGTCATGAACAATTTTTGAACCGATGAAAAGGAGAAACAAGGAAAAAAAAAAAAAAAATGAATGAACTTGTCTTCACTCAACGGAACCGCGCCGAGACGTCATCACACTTCTATTCCGACAAACTGCATGAAAAGAAGATTTCACAGTTACGTAATTACGGAAACAAGTATTTTCATTTCACTCTCGCAAAAAGTGCAAGACGCAATTTCAACTGCACAGATCATTAACCAGTGGCGGAGCGTGCAGTGTGGCAAAGTTGTATATTGCGTCCATTTAAACCCATGTAAAATATCGAATGCGAAGATGCTCACAGAATACCTAATAGTTCGATCTTTTTCATGCGTTTAAAAGGACACAATACAACGTTGCCACAATGCGCGCTACGCCTTTGGTGACAAGATATACTTCACAAAATGTTAGTATATGTTAGTCACCATAAACATCGACTCCAAACTGTTAGCGTTTGGGAATTAACGTTTCCTACAGTGCCTTCAATTAATTTTGTATGCAAAATCAGCGCTGCTGTGTAAGAATATTTATCTACTCATTTAATTTGAGCAAGTGAACATTCATTTATTGTCTCCATAGCCTGGTTGTAAAAGGGTCAAGTATTATTCGTAGCCGCGTCTAAAGGTGGGTTGGAGTGGAGGCTAAATCTCTCTTAACGCGGACCTTTTTTCCATAAATGCCGGGCTAACCCGCCGGGGTAGATTCAAAAATTCAAGTGAGCAAAATGCAAGGAATCGGTCTCTTAATTTATGTGACCCGCACTCACTGCCACTACATGAATTATTTATTTCATATTACTATAGAAAACATACAGGATGTTGAAAAACTGTTCCCGAATATTTCAGGGGCGGATTTTACAGGTCAAAATAAGACCTTTTTACCTTATAAACATGTGTCCGAAAATGCCCCCCTTTTGAGCTACAGCCCCCAAAGTTTTAAAAAAATTACAGTTTTTTTGGAATAACGACCACTATTATGAACCAAATGTCTTAAAACTTGGTGTCCTAAAGTAATTTTACGTGTAAAATCCATTAATGACCTCGACAAATTCAGAAATTGATTCTAATTGTACTTTTCACGCAATATTGTACCTTTAACGGCACGAATTTTATGGTACGGATTAAAATTTTGAAGAATAATTACCGAAATCAGATGCGAAAAACCCTTAGAAAGATTTTTGGTACTCCTTGTTTCTTTCGATGCGACGCATTTTAAGCGAGATAATCGCTGCACAGTGTGGAAAAGTCAGCGTTTTTACCATAGCGGCCGGCCCGTAGAAGCAGCGGAGAGGCGGGTTGCATACTCACTGCCGTTTTTCATGGTAAAAGCGCTGACTTTTCCACACTGTGCAGCGATTATCTCGCTTAAAACGCGTCGTATCGAAAGAAACAAGGAGTACCAAAAATCTTTCTAAAGGTTTTTCGTCTCTGATTTCGGTAATTATTCTTCAAAATTTTAATCCGTAACATAAAATTCGTGCCGTTAAAGGTACAATATTGCGTGAAAAGTACAATTAGAATCAATTTCTGAATTTTTCGAGGTCAGTAATGGATTCTACACGTAAAATTACCTCAAGACACCAAGTTTTAAGACATTTGGTTCATAATAGTGGCCGCTATTCCAAAAAAAAAACCGTAAATTTGTTAAAACTTTGGGGGCTGTAGCTCAAAAGGGGGGCATTTTCGGACACATGTTTATAGGAAAAAAAGGTCTTATTTTGACCTGTAGAATCCGCTCCTGAAATATTCGGGAACAGTTTTTCAACACCCTGTATAGCTGTTGTCACTTTGCGTATATTTTTGAATGGCATTCTTTTTTTTCACCGATAATTCCACTGATTGACCACAACATTACACAGTTCGGTTCAGTTCAATTACAATTATTGTAATGAGCAAGAATACTCTGACCTATTATTAGAATACTCTGATCATATTTGCTCAACCGGTAGATTTGTCAGTGAATTTGGGGGGGGGGGGGGGGGGGAACATGTGGCTATCTTCATAATTCAACGGTGGTTCCTGGGCGATTTAGTAAAGATTACAGACGCTAGCATTTGTGTACATTACAGTCATAAATTAAACAAAAATTGTAATATATTAGTCAAGTGGTGGAATCATTAGAGAGTTCAAAAATTATGTAATTAAATGTTTACACAAAGTGGCAGCTCTACTATGAGTTTGTTGCGCACTTCGATCAAAGCAATTTTAAGCATTGCTTCAACACGACGACGTGCGACGACGACCGTGCGAACACATTAAAGCACTGAAATTCACCAACAAACTCACAAAACCCAAGTAAAAGTCAGTTTTCTTAACTGCCTATGAACACTTGCCGAACTTGTCTCTTTCGATTTTGAGTAATTCTTGATTTCGGTAGGTTCAAATTCAAGATGCCGGGTACTCTATTCTTTCCACTATCATATAATCACACTCGTAAAGAAGTAAGGAAGCACGGAAGTGATAACGTAACAGCGTAAGGATGGATGAACGGAAGTACGTACGAATGTAAGAACGAAAGGATGGAAGGATGGAAGGACGTAGGGACGTAAGGACGGAAGGACGGTTGGACGGAAGGAAGAAAGGACGTAAATACGTAAGGAAGGAAGCACAGAGGGACAGAAGGACAGAAGGACGTATGGACGGAAAGACGTAGGGACGCGTAAGGACGTACAGACATAAGACGTAACGGCGGTAAGGATGTAAGGGAACTGTTTAAAATTCATATGTTATCCATCTCTTATTCTAAACAATGAAGTAATTCGATAGTATCTATAAAACTCACAGCGGGACCTTTGAACGCATGTTCTTATTTCTTTAGATCGATTGAACCCGCGGCGATGAAATCTACGTGTCATAATCTTAGACGCGCCCGTTGCCCGTGACTCAATTTCGAACAGGTGAGAGCAACTAACTAACTAACTGACTGACGAGTGACGATACCCACTGTCTGCGGAATCAATTCCCAACATCGCGGATTGCATATCTCGACGGACAGAGCCGGAAATGCACGCTACTGTCTGCGTTCATATCCGGATGAAATTAATACGTCGCAAATTAAAAAAAAAAGAAAAAAAAAAAAAAAAAAAAAAAAAAATCTATTCAAACTAAAAACATAATAGACTTGATGATAGGGCATTTGATCCGCGAGCCTATAACAATACCTTTCAATTCGTCTCGCGAGTCGCAGCAGTGTTGCCATTTTTGATAATTATCCGATTTCTGCTATTTGACTCCTTGTAAAATTTGGTAGTTTATATAAAATTTGGCAACACTGAGTCGCAGTCTGCCTGGCAAATTTTTAATCTCCTCCTCCCCTCCCTCCTCAAGGTCATAGTCAAGATCCGAACCATTCATTAAGCTGCACTGAAGTGACATCGCTGAAGTCTGAGCGTAGGACGGACTTTAATCTTTGGTTGTATTCTAAAGAACAAAGCTGCCGTTTTGTGTATAATTTATTTGGTATTATTGGTATTTTCTAGAGTACCGATATATGAAAGAATATGGCGGTCTGTGAATCCTACGCTGATTGGCTGCGACATTTTAGGCGTTCAAGGAGCTCTTAGGGCCCAAATTCAAGATGGCCGACCGGGTAGATCGTCTAGCGGGAAACTGTCATCAAACTCACCGTTCACCGGCACCGTTCTCATCAACAATGCAACATAACCTCAAACAACATGACCGCCGCCATAAATTGGGCCCTAAGAGCTCTATGATCGCAGACCGCCATACTCTCCGTATATAGGTACTCCAGGTATTTTCCAATGGGTCTGTCGCAAACTTTTGCTACAACGTTATAGAGGGTTAATTCATATGTAAAATCACTTGTAATAATATCCTTGAGAGCATCAGAAAGTTCCAAAATCCACTGATAAACTCGATAAAAAATATGCGTTTAACAAAAGTATAAGATGGCAGTCGGAAAAGCAAGAGGCAACGAGGGAGTCACATTGAATGGGGCTCTTGCGAACTTTTACAACACGGGATTGAAGAGTTGATTCTTGCATAAAAACCTGCAAAAATGACGATGAGTACACTAACAAATCACGTAATTCACTTTCAGAACTGAGCTTAATGGCGGTTCGACGCATGTATCATGGGAGATTCCTATCTAAATTGAGACATATCTCTGTGTTTCCGTACAGAAAGTGACAAATTAGACAGGAATCTCCCATGATACCTGCGTCGAACCGCCATTACGATCTTGCCATTTGTGTAGTTATGTAGGTTTATTACTGAATTTTAAACTTTCTCAGTGTGATTTTCGTGATTTTTACTGGTCTTTCCATCAGAATGGACTATTCGTTTGCTCACAGCAAAAGTTTGCAAGAGCCCCATTGCAGAATTTTCTATAATAACTTACTTTCCTCAGCATAGAAAGCTGCAATTAGATTGGGGTCAAAGTGTTGCCAGATCGAGGGAAAAAAACCGTATCGTCCCCATTTAAATCAATGTAAACCGTACGGCTTTTTCACCCCAACCTGGCAACACTAATTGGGAACCCCAGCTCCCTCCTCCCCCATGGGCACCTGTTCAATGTTCATCCAAGCGCACCATCTTGTAATTTTGTTGAATGCATTTATTGAGTTTGTGGGTGATGGATTTTGGACATTTTCTAATGCTCTCAACATTATTTAGGCCAAAACGCGCATAACGAACGGGACACCTGACTCCTTAAAACTGGAAAAAGCTGACGAAAATGTTGAAAAAAAAGGTCTAAAACGAGCTTAAGTTGTGCCAAACGGTGCCTACTAACACCTCAGAAAATTTTGTTTTTGTCTGTTTTTCCGTTTAAGAAATAGTTTAAATTTTAGATGTCCCGTTCATTACACCCTAAAAGTCAAAATATTTCTTAAACGAAACGAAGAAAAAAACAAAATATTCTGAGGCACTGGCGCGCGCGACCCAGGATCTCTTCCATCTCTCTCATTTCCCATTTGAACGTATAAGTAGGAAAATGACAGAAAGAGGGGGTTTTATCACGTTGTCCATCCTTGTCTAACATACGTTTTTTAATGGAGAAAAAAGAGAGATGAAGAAACTCTCGGTGCGCTACTGTTCTGAGGTGTCAGCAGGCACCGTTTGGCACAACTTAAGCCTGTTTTGACTTGTCTTTTCAACTAACGTTTCCACCAGCTTTTTCAAGTTTTAAGGAGTTAGATGTCCCGTTCGTTACGCTCGTTTTAGCCCATTTGCAAGTAATTTTACTTAGAAATCGACCATTCATAACGTTTTATAGCATAAATTTGGAACAAACCCAGTCACTGATGATTTCACTGGTTGATCAAGCAGAAGACCCTCCATTACTAAAAACCATACTGGTTACTGGTGATGTGTTTTCTCTCGAGCTTATGTTCAACATGCAACCGGAAACTTTGTTCATGACGATCATTAACCACATGGACATTCATTTCCAATGTACGCGTACTACGTATACGTTCATGAAAATTGTTTGCCGTTGAAATTATCCAGCTGACCTTCAAAATTAGAATCATTATCATTATTATCAAAGATTAAACGCTCTATTCAGACTTGCCTCCTCAATCATTATCGCGACATTTAAATTTCAAAGTCGATGACGCCATCCCCGTCGAAAGCTCCTTTGCTCTTTATATACCTTTCTAAACTGCCCTCAGTGCTATGGCTTTTGAACAAGGTGTATAGATCTGATTTCACTGGAGCTGCTGTTTTGCGTGTAATCAATCGCATTTTTCAATCCACCGATGATTCCACCGGTTGCGAGAAAAGATTACACAGCTCATTTCAGTGCATGACTGTAATGCACGAAAAAACTCGCATCTCCAAGTCATGAACCATTATTCAAATCGCTACACGACATAGGAGCCACCAAAATCACCACAGAGTGAAATTCAATTTTCCTCTCTCTCTTCAATGCGTGTTATAATACAGGGTGTCCCAAAATTGATAGTAAATATTTTTACCACGTATTTTTGGGGCCAAAATAAGACTTTTTTTTCCTATAAACACGTGTCCGAAAATGCCCCCCCCCCTCGGAGCTACAGCCCGGCCCCCAAAGTTTTAAAAAAAATATCGGTTTTTCTTCGATTCTAGCAACGGATCTACGTAAAAATGGATAAAAATTGGTTTTCAGGGGTAATTTTATGCGTTCTTTCCGATTCCGGGGTCAAAAATTTCCGAAAGGGTCAAGAAGGGGGGGTTTGAGGGGGGTTCAAATTTTAAATTGAATAATTTTGTAGTGTTCCCTAAGAAAATAAGTAAAATAACAAAAGAATCTGATGAAACAAAACAAAAGAAACATTTTTGATCTCATGTGTTTTTTTCATAAGACGCACGGAAAATGAGTAAAATCGATTTTTCGCCGGGAGCGCACAGCCCGATAGCGCTGCCGAGTCGATCGTTGAGTCAGTTGAGTGCACATAGCGCTCTATCGGGCTGTGCGCTCCCGGCGAAAAATCGATTTTACTCATTTTACGTGCGTCTTATGAAAAAAACACAAGAGACCAAAAATGTTCCTTTTGTTTTGTTTCATCAGATTCTTTTGTTATTTTTCTTATTTTTCTAGGAAACACTAAAAAATTATTCAATTTAAAATTTGAACCCCCCTCAAACCCCCCCTTCTTGATCCTTTCGGAAATTTTTGACCCCGGAATCGGAAAGAACGCATAAAATTACCCCTGAAAACCAATTTTCATCCATTTTTACGTAGATCCGTTGCTAGAATCGAAGAAAAACCGATATTTTTTTAAAACTTTGGGGGCCGGGCTGTAGCTCCGAGGGGGGGCATTTTCGGACACGTGTTCATACGAGAAAAAGTCTTATTTTGGCCCCAAAAATACGTGGTAAAAATATTTACTATCAATTTTGGGACACCCTGTATATTCAAATATCAGCAGCGAGAGATGTGACAATTATCATTACCACACTGAGAAAAAGCTTTGGGCAGAATTATAGTTGCTGAAGCGTCTTTGGGCAGGGGGACTAAAATGTTTGGACAGAGCAACCAAAGTCTTTGGGCGAGGGAAACCAACTTCCAAAGACTTTGGTTGCTTTGTCCAAAGATTTTAGTCCCCCTGCCCAAAGACGCCTCAGCAACTATATAATCACTGCAGACTTTGATCCCCCTACCCAAAGCTTTTTCTCCGTGCATCACGTGATCTACTGTATAATTATAATGTCATTCAATTATTACTATTAAAAACGAGGAGAAGATATCATCACTTCATTAATTTCCTCTCAAACAAAGATGCACCTGTTAACAATTGAAAGCGTAAAGTATAGAGAGTTTTCCTGTTCAAAAGCAATAAATCGTTGAATATATTATTATTATGAGGAAAAGAGCATTGACCAATCAATTTGTATTGATGAATCCAAAATCATGTGACTCCTCAAACCATTACCCGTAGCCAGGAAGTTGTCTTTCTCTCTCTTCGCCCATTTGAATGCATGTGTTAGAAAAGGATGGGAAGAGGGACTTTCACGTGACTTCAGTTCTTCTTTCTGTCCTTTTCTAACACGTGAATTCAAATGGGCAAAGAGAGAGAGAGAGAGAGATGAATACCTGGCTACGGTTGTGCCTCATACCAGTCCTATGTCCTAAGTTCTCTGAGTTTTCATTTTAGAAATTGAACTTCGCAAATTAGACGGTTTTTTTTTTTTTTTTTTTTTTTTTTAAGTTAAGTGTGCAGTGCAGCTCTACACCACGAGTCACACTGAAAGATAAAAATCGCTGAATTATTTAAAAGTATGGACACTCCTTAACAACTGCTATTTTAACAATTTAAAATAGTTGAAAAATAGTTGAATTAACAAGGCACGGAGTTTATTTAACTAATTTTAATAGTCAAACTAACAGTTTCTAAGTAGTGTCCATACTTTTAAGTATAAATTAGTTAAATTTACCACTTTTTTTTTCGCAGTGCACTTAAATTTCCAGAATTCATACATTGAAAGATAAGACTTTTCAGATGTAACCTTGAGTTATTTTTAATTTATTCTTTCCTGATGCGTCATTGGTTTTTCTTTACGACTCGAAAATTTTTTCTGGTGAAGATCGAGCTCTGGCTATATTTATAAAGGTTTTGAAGTACTCTTGCAGGATAATCGATGTAATTATCATTCACTTTTCTCGTGAAGATGAGAAGGAAAGAAAGAGAGAGCTAGAGAGAGAGAGAGAAAGAGAGAGAGAGAGAGAGAGAGAGAGAGAGAGAGAGAGAGAAAGGAGGGGGTCCGGGTTATACAGAGAAAACCTCTTGAGACATAGATTAATAAAATTAGCTATTATTTTTTATGGCCACAATGAGCATTACCAACTTGATCTTGGCAAAATTAGTTCAACGACTCTGCATGTGATTAATTATGAGGGTTCTTTACGCAGAAAACTAGCGAGTGCTATATAACATCATGCTACTTCGAAAGAATCATTGGGCTAAAGGCGCTAATAAAATAGTTGACTAAAGTTGAGAGAAGTGCGATTTTTTTCTTTTAAACGAAGGACGATTAAATTTATTCATGGACTTTTTGTTTTTTTGTTTGTTTTTTTTTTTTTTTTTTTAAAAGTATTACTTAATCCAAAGTTCGAAAAAATAGTTTTAATAAATTTGCTAACGGCTTCAAAATGTTTTAAATTGTCAAAAAGTGATCTTACTATGGTTATTTTAAATCAAGAGGGCTCCTAACTGTAAGAACATTGAATAATGATTTGAAATCACTCTATGAGCGCTATGAATTGAAAGAAATCACTTTTTTTAAAATTAGGAAACACATTTACTTGTAAAAGTTTTGATTGAATGAAGGAGAATCACTGTCTCAACAAGGAATCTTTGACTTGTAGCAGGAGAAATTTTCCTTGGATTAAAAGAATTCCCTTTTTAGTTAATATTTCACAGTGCACTTTCTTTAACACAAACGAAATACACCTTGGATTTTTGAAGAAATCTCTTAGTGTTCCATCTGTATAGCTGCAGAGTTGGTAAATGGAACATTGGTAAATCATATGGTAAATGCAACGTACCTTGTGGTGAAATGTACCAACAGGTTATCTTAGATAATATACTTGATAGCAGACTCCAAAATGAGCTAAGTACATAGTAAATGGGTCTGTTGCAAACTTTTGCTACACCGATTAAGAGTGTGTAATCTAATGTAAAATCGCCTGAAAAGTGCATTGGTGGCATCAGAAAGTCATAAAATGCAATAATCAACTCACAAGAGGCGCTTAATGAAATCCAAGATGGCGGTAAAATATCGAGCAATCTGTATGCATGCACCGTGAACATCCAAGGATGGCCAACTTTGACAACCTCACTGGAGGTAGAGGTTCTGTGTTTGTTTACATTGTGTTTGGTTGTGATCGATATTGTGAGGTTGGCTATCCTTGGATGTTCCTGGTGCATGCATACAAATTGCTCGATATTTCTCCGCCATCATGGATTTCATTAAACGCCTCTTGTGAGTTTATTATTGCATTTTATGACTTTCTGATGTCACCAATGGAATTCTCAGGCGATTTTACATTAGATTATACTCTCTTAATCGTTGTAGCAAAAGTTTGCAACAGACCCATTCTGCCAGTATTTTGTTTTCAGTACATGCGCTTTATAATGCTGTAAAAAATAAGAGTGTTTCGAGATTTTTTATTCTGATCTCGTTCAATCTTCGTTGTCTTCTGGTTAAGTGTCTACTCCTTCAAACCCATTTGTAGCCATCATGTCAAACAACTTGTAAGATAGGTTACGATCAGATCAGGGGCTTCAGAGCAATCGACAGCATAAATCGAACCGATCTCCTTCGCCACCGCCGCCCCTTTCGACCCCTAAGATCACTTTGTCTGCGCATTTGGATCATGCATGGCGAATAATTTGCTCATGGTTTATAGCCGTCGGCTACGAGTGTCATTGCGAACCGTACAATTATACACATGTCGGTAGAGTTATGATTATATGAGTCTGATGGCGGGCGGTGCGAAGTCTTGGTCGGTCGATCGGGTCCAGCATCAGTGCAGCTCATAGTGGTGGCAAGACTAATGAGGATATCGTGTTACCTCTCTGTTGATACTCTTGTCGGAAACAATGTCTTCGGCACGGCCGCGCACTACACACATTGAGCGGATTCAACGCAGTTTTCACTTTCAAAAACTCGGTTAGTTTAGAGTCCCTGTTTTTGCATGCAGAGAGTCGAGTTTGAGACACTGGGGCAATAGCAAGGGTCTGAAAAGTTGTGTTTCTTTAAAGAAATAGAAAGTACACTTGATGCGAGCTGAGAAAAAAGATGCCTTTGGTTTCTAATCAAGTCCCATTGTTCTGGAAATGAGATTTCGGTTATAAATACATTGTTTTAAAAGGGAATTGCGAGTAGTGACGTCACTATGCACACGATTTTATGCATCTTAACACGTGTGTATCTCCAAAACTCGGACACTTGGGGAAAAGATCAAAGACACCATTGTTCTCAGCTCAGCAAGCACTATCATTTCTTTAAGATAAAACACAACATTTCAGACCCTTTCAACTGCCCCATTGAAACCAAAGGCACCATCATTGGGTGTGTTTTTGCATATTTTGTTTACATTCTGAGGGCCGATGTAATGCTTTGGTCCAATACAAATAATAGACAGTATACCGTAGAGTTTCTAAAGGTGGACTAGCTTTCACTAAGGTGTACTAGCTTTGATCATCCCGATTTACGTTTTCAAATATTATTCTCTTGGGCATTATCAACATAGTAAGTTTATGCATGTACTATATTTCTAGCTGAAAAACGCCATTCTAGGGCATGTCTAAAATTTTTCATGAAAGATTTCACCCTATGATTTTAAGCAATTCTAAATCGCTGATTTTTGGCCACCAAAACATTTATTTCTGCTCACTGTAGATTGGAGCGCGGCACTTTGCCTCAGATCATAATACAGATGAATAATCGGTGCGTATGAATGGCAGGGTGCTCAAAAAGTTTTAACCAGTACCGAATAGAACACGAAAGGCACAGACAAAATACCAGTCATAAGACATGACCACAGACACTAATATCGAGGCTGTGCAATCCATGACTGTGTCAATTGTGTGAGTCTTTCGGATCTAATGGGCCTAAAAACTGAATTTTCTGTTGAAATCCTACAGGTTTCATCCCTGTAAAAACGCGCGAACGATGCGAATGAAAACATTTAATGCATTGTGTTAAAGGCGTCACGTGAAATCCAGCAACGTAGCATTTTTTCCATTTAATTCCGTGCAAAATATCGATTCGAGGGAGTGCACTTTGCACCTCCAATGTTCCGACCCATTTCATGGGTTTTACTGGGCTGAATACAACATTTTCAGACTGCAAGCGACGCCACGCGTTATAGCAGCTAGTGAAAACAGCATATGAAAGTCGGTATGACCTCATGAGTGATACTTTGACCTTCTGGTGGATATATAGACAAAGATGTTCGAAAAGCTCCAATCAAAATGGAAGTCAACATAAAACGTTGCCGAACAAAATAAAAATAATTTTGAGCATTCGATTTCGGGATATCGATAGTGATTACATTGATAAGGTTTTAACCTTCGTTTAACCCGCTTTTTTCCACGCATCCATCAAGCATTGATCACACATATGATTAATATATATAGTTCATGATGAAGGGAAAATCAGTTTCACTTTCCTTTTGGTCAGATTGATTGCAGGTATATTAAAAACTTAATAATATGTTTTTTTTTTTTTTTTTTTTAGCCTCTTGTGGAACAATAGAAAACGATCCATTATATCGTATAATCGTATCAAGTCCATCACTGAGCCAATGCTGAATAACCTGTCAATCAAGGTCAAGTGATTATGATGAAAATGATTCGATAGACATAACTGACCTATTTAATAATCTTATGAGCTTATCACAGAAATCGAAGAGCATCGCGATTGGAATGAAATCTCCTCTGGGTCGTCACCTACTTTATATAGCTTAAAGAAAATTGATATCTCAACTGCAATACAATATGATTCACAATCGGTCTTTCATACATTATGGCCCCCAAAGAGAGTTACTATAGTGAATCACATCTGTAATTTAGATGAGGAAAGGGCTGCGATACTGTGCAGAGTGCATGAGGCTCGAACAATTTGGCAACAATGTTTAACCTCCATTGGATCCTATGTTAAACAATCGATTTGGCAGTGAACTTTGCTTCACAAACAATTGATCGTTGTACTTAGATTCCTATGGATGGCAAACAATGCTGTCAAATTGCAAGCGGTGCCACTGGCATGAAGGACTTGGTAAAGAATACTAAATAGTTTTACAACTGGGAAAAAAACTGGCTTGGGGTAATTTGGACCCCCCCCCCCCCCCCTTTCTTGAGCTCACAAGGGTTCAAATTACAAGGTAGAAAGCTTAGACAAGTTTTGTTGTGGTTTCAAGAAATGACAATTGAAAATGGGCCAAGGTCATAGGCTGAGCTCCACCATCACTTCTAAAAAGCTCTACTTACAGTACGCTACAGGCAAATGGGGCTCCTGCAAACTTTTGCTAAGAAAAATTGAAATTGAAATTTGAAATTCAGGAGTAAACTCAGAAAACAGCTGTAAAGGCAAGATCTTAATGGCGGAGTTACGCAGGTATCATTGGACTTGGTAAATAATACTAAATAGTTTTACAACTGGGAAAAAAACTGGCTTGGGGTAATTTGGACCCCCCCCCCCCCCTTTCTTGAGCTCACAAGGGTTAAAATTACAAGGTAGGAAGCTTAGACAAGTTTTGTTGTGGTTTCAAGAAATGACAATTGAAAATGGGCCAAGGTCATAGGTTTGAGCTCCACCATCACTTCTAAAAAGCTCTACTTACAGTACGCTACAGGCAAAGGGGGCTCTTGCAAACTTTTGCTAAGAAAAATTGAAATTGAAATTGAAATGAAAATTGAAATTGAAATTTGAAATTCAGGAGTAAACTCAGAAAACAGCTGTAAAGGCAAGATCTTAATGACGGAGTTACGCAGGTATCATAGGAGATTCCTATCTAATTTGTAACTTTCTCCATGGAAACACAGATTTGATTCGAATAAAATAGGGGTCTTTCATGATGACTGCGTTGCTCCGCCACTAACCCCAAGTGAATGGGTCTGTTGCAAACTTTTGCTACAGCGCCAAAGGATGTTCAATCTCATGTAAAATCGCGTGAAAAGTCCATTGGTGGCATCAGAAAGTCATAAAATGCAGTAATAAACTCACAAGAGGCGTTTAATGAAATCCAAGATGGCGGTAAAATATCGAGCAATCTGTATGTATCCACCTTTAACATCCAAGGATTGCCAACGTTGACAACCTCGCAGCTTCAGAGGTTATGTGTTTATTTACGTTGTGATGATTGGGTGAGATCGATATTGTGAGGTTGGCTATCCTTGGATGTTCGTGGTGCATGCATACAGGTTGCTCAATATTTTACCGCCATCTTGGATTTCATTAAACGTCTCTTATGAGTTTATTACTGCATTTTATGACTTTCTGATGCCACCAATGGACTTTTCAGGCGATTTTACAATAGATTATACACTCTCAATCGTTGTAGCAAAAGTTTGCAACTGACCCATTTTGTGACTTTTTAGAGTACCCGTTCTCATTTTTACAGGTATTCATGAAAGAATCAACTCTTCAATCACTTTTAACAAAAGTTTGCAAGATCCCCATTGTAAGAAAAAGGAAACGAGAAGAAATCACTATATAGGGGATGAACATTGCGCAACGCAGATTGGAAAAATAATTACCTCACTTCCTTGAATGCATCAAAACAAAAAACGATATAATCCAATGAAACAAACTTTAGAATCCATGGTAAAAAAAATATTTCAAATTACTTTACTTACAAATGAAAATTTAAATTCTATCTCCCCCCCCCCTTTCAAATTCATCAATGACGCGTCTTCAATGAGCTGTGTTCTAATTTCAACTTGAACAAATATTTATAAGGAGCAAGTCAGGTTCTAAGCAACACACTTGATAAATATTATGGTATCTTATGAGAAGAGTCCCTTGATAGAAATATTGTAAAGGGAATACCGCCCCGAGCTCAAAGAGTTCTGATTGGTCGTTGGTTTTAGGCTTTCACGGACGTGAGCAGGAGTCGAAGACATCGAAAGCTTCACAGAAAAGATTCGATGAGTAGAGAATTGTATGGGAACGCGGACCGGAATGCCGGCAAAACCTTCTGTCCATGCCACGGGTCCACTGTCGAACTTAATCTTCGAATGCGTTCACGCGGGGGACCTCCTCGACATAGGTCTAGCGTTCTAGAATTCAACCATTTACTGCATCCATGAAAAAAAGATTATGAATAGCAGCACTTTTCAATATACATAGATATACTACATCATAAGATACTGTAATCTTTTTTGTATGCATGGTTTGCAGTAAATGGTTGAATTCTAGAACGCTACCATAAAGCGTCGCGTCGCGGTCGTCGGTACTCCCTATATACAATATTTTCATCAAAGGACTCCATACTTATAAGTTGCGTACAGTAGCGTAGCGTGCAATATGGCAACGTTGCATGATCTCCATTCGTACCCTTGTAAAAGGTCGAATGCGACGGTGTTCACCGAACACCCAATCAATTGTTCGATCTTTTTCATGGGTTTAAATGGACGAACTGCATCGTTGCCGAGTTGCATGCAACGCCATGCACGTCTGCATTTTCGTCCCCGATAGCACATTGGAAAGTGGTATAATATAATAAACTTGTACGATTTGACAACAATGCTATGCGGTGCACTAAGCATCGCTGTATCAGATCGCGTTTGTATAAAAGCTATTCTGCATGCGGTTACAATGCTGCGCCCACGCGCGCGGCCGGTTAACAATGCTGCCAAATTTGGCGAGAAAAGCATGAACTTTCCATTGAAGTAAATGGGAAAAATGTGTGTAATTATATACGCAAAACGACAGCTCTGCCGCTTGCTGGTTCAAAGATTGTTTCGTTTCAAAGCTTTATTCGCAAAATCCTGGAACTTACACATATATAGTGACTGAAAGCGGATGACATCACGCTGATGACATTCTTCAAATATTAAGGTTGGTTTATCTACCGTACAAAAATGAGTTATGACGCACATCGTGACCGATTAGTTATTTATACGTTGCATTTCAAGGATTTGTTAATTAACAGTTATTGTATGAGACGTCAGTAGCATGATATGAAAGAAAAAAGTAAACAATGATAACTGAACACTGTCTGATTTTTTAGGGTATCCTATACAGTCCGTATACCAGTACGAGCCATCAATAATGAAGTTTTTCAAACTTCAAGTACCCGCGGACTACTTTTACCCCCAGGTGAAGTGGTCAAATATATAGTCGCGGATCACAGACTAAAATTGATGACCCTTTTTTTACCCGCAAAATTAAAGGGGGTAAATAAGTGGTCTGCCTTGCTGACGGCTCAGAACCTCTCAAGGTCTCTCACAAAATTAATTTAGAAGGCAATAATATGGTCAAAATGCAGAGGGTAAAATCACAACAGTTAATTGTAAAGTTTGATCAAATTTTGAAAATTTTAAACTTGGTTAATCTTGATGAAAAACAAAGGCTTACAGAAATGCCGAGTGACATCGGCCATGAACAATGGGGTTCTTGCAGCAGCAAACTTTTGTCATAAGTAAATTGTTAAGTCTGATGTTAAAACCAGCGAAAATCACGAAAATCATACTATGAAAAATTAAATTCTAAAGTTCAGTAATAAACTAAAAAATAACAGATGTAATAGCACATCTACGCAGGTATCTAAGAGCGATTTCTGTCTAATTAAATTTGTCACTTTCTCTTCGGAAACAGAGATATGTTTCAAATTATATAGGAATCTCCCACGATACGTGCTTAGCTCCGCCATTAAGCCCAATTCTAAGAGTGACTTTTGCACTTTTTTAGTGTACTCATCGTCATTTTTACAGTTTTCTTTCGCAAGAGTCAATTCGTCAATCACCTGATGCCGAAAGAGTTTGCAAAGAGCTTCAATGCGAGTTTAGGCCTTCACGTGGAATAAAACTCATGTCGCTGTTATATTTTACCCTACACTTTTTCCTTAAATTAAAAAAAAACTTCCAACAAAACCAAATCTGATTCCGCTGTACACTTTCCGTCAACTTCTCTGAGCCCCTTCAAAACCGTGGTTAAGCAACACTATATGCGGCTTGACTGAATAGCAGCCGTACGAAGAAGTTTTAACAGTGTTTTACTTACGTGGAGGAGGTGTTGAAATTGCCGTCAATCGTGACCATGGATTGAGTCTTTTCTAAATAGTTTTCTTTCTCCATTTTTTCTTTGTTAATTGTCATCTTAGATCATCAAAAGCTCTCGATTAATCCGAAACACTGGAAAAAGTCAAGAAAAAAACAATGTAATTAGTTTTGAGGACGAACGCTAAATATTCGGAGGATTTGATAAACAAAACGGCAGAATAATTGTATTCCTGTGATAAAAAAAATCTAAATTAGAATGGAGCTGATTGACGATTCATACATATACATACAGGGTGACTATAAAAAAAAAAGATCCAACCAAACAGTTAGATCGAATTTCACTACTTTATCATTTGGCAATCCGATATGGTCTATAGAGTTTTATTTCTAGCTTAAAAGTGCCAACTTGTTGTTGCTTTCAACGGAAAAAGAGCATTCATAGTTTATTCTCTTTCCAAATCATTCGCGTTATTCGTTTCTTTCTCTCTCACTCTCTCTCTCTCTCTCTCTCTCTCTCTCTCTCTCTCTCTCTCTCTCTCTCTCTCTCTCTCTCTCTCTCTCTCTCTCTCTCTCTCTCTCTCTGTCTCTCTTTCTCTCGTTTTTAATTTTGAGAAATGTTGAATGGATTCTATTTTTGCAGTCACTCAATAGTATATAGGTTTATATTGGGCACTTAATCACTCAAGCATCCCTATTGTCATGCTTTTCGTTCCCGATTAGAGGTACGACGACTTCCAAAAGATATAACGCAAGTCGAAATTCTTATGGTTACATTTTTACGTTGTTTTCAATAGAATGGGTCTGTTGCAAACTTTTGCTATAACGATAAAGGGTGTTTCATCTAACGTAAAATCGCCTGAAAAGTCCATTGGTGGCATCAAAAAGTCATGAAATGCAATAATCAACTCACAAGAGGCGTTTAATGAAATCAAAGATGTCGGATAAATATCGAGCAATTTGTATGCATGCACCACGAACATCCAAGGATAGCCAACCTCACAATATCGATCACAACCAATCACGCAACGTAAGCAAACACATAACCTCTTCATCCAGTGAGGTTGTCAAAATTGGCCATCCTTGGATGTTCACGGTCAAGGTTATAGATTAAAGAGGTATGCTCATCTAACTTCGCGCCACAAAGTCAGTAGCGCGCAGTTCAAAATCCAGATCCAAGATGGCCGGAAAAAGCAGAAAACATTGTATACTCTTTCCAGAAAACATCGGACTATTTTCTGCTTTTGTGGAGACGGAGCGCAATGTTTTCTGGAAATAGTATACGATGTTTTCTGCTTTTTCCGGCCATCTGGGATCTGGATTTTGAACTGCGCGCTACTGACTTTGTGGCGCGAAGTCAGATGAGCATACCTCTTTAATCTATAACCTTGGTTCACGGTGCATGCATACAGATTGCTCAATATTTATCCGTCATCTTGAACTTCAATAAACGCCTCTTGTGAGTTTACTATTGCATTCTAATGCCACCAATGGACTTTGCAGGCGATTTTACATTAGTTCAACACTCTAAATTGTTCTAGCAAAAGTTTGTAACAGACCCATTGTCGATTTTTCATGTCGTACTTTAAATGGTACATTCTACTTAGTCTTTAAACGCTTAAAAGCTGCAAAATTGTCAAAATATTGACAAAATTTAAAAGAGAAAACTTTTCAACGCGGATAATTCCTTTTGAAAATTATAAAACATTTCTCAACCAAAGTGAAAATGATCCATAGTTCAAGCTTATCAGGGCAATTAAACGCACGCGAATCAATTTCGGGTGCGACGACTTTCTTTTTATCGCACGCGGTCGTCATTTTCTCTGTGATAGATTAGCGCCATCGAAAATGAGAAGCAAAGCCAGGGATTCGATTCTCGAGATAAAAGATCAAGTGGCATATATTCTATGCTCTCCTCAGCTCCCTCCCTCCTCCTCCCGCAACATCATATCTTTTTCAAGAGTCCGCGCATGCGCGCGAGTGAGCGGGCGATCTCATCAATATAATCGACGCAAACGTGATATGTTCACGAGTGCGCGATCTTCTACCGAATGCACACATTATCCAAGGTTGCCTGATGGCAGATGGCGGCTTTCAAACAATCGAAAAAAATCAATGATCAATTTTCTTAAAGAGGTCGTTTTGAATTAGTTTGACAGTTCTCAATCTTCATTTATAGAGTCGACTCGCGTGTCTGCGCGCATTGAACTTGATGCGCAGAAACGCTAATGTGTCTATTGCGCATTAACACTGACAGGTATATATCAAGTGCCAACTAATCTAAAATGACCTCTATTTAAAGAATCGATTATTTGGTGGCTCGATTGAACCCCCAAAAAATTTAAAATCTCACAGAAGGACTCGCGATGATTCTTCAAAATTACAGTGATGGCTCGTGCAATTCGGCAATCTTGCTTTTTCGTCATTTACATCCATGCGAAAGTATCGATATCTTGGGGGTGCAATTGCACCTCCTGAAGATCGATTGTTTTACATAGGTTCAAATGGAGGAAGTACGTTGTTGCCACATTGCACGAGCCGCCACTGCAAAATTATCCCTTTCATTGCCGGGACAGTGGCGTTGCGTGCCATCTGGCAATAATGCAACAGCTCCATTTAAACTCATTAAAATTATTGAATTTTCCTTGTGCACTGTGCACGCGCCCTGAATTCGATCTTTTACATGAGTTTAAATGGATAGAGAACAATGTTTCCCAAATTGCACGTGACACTACTGTGCCGACTGCCGGGTTATGAAAAAGTAGTTTCATAAAAATTATGACCTAAAGTAGAGAATCAAATGACTTTACCGCATTAAGTTTCATAAGTTTCAATTTTTTTTTTTTTTTTTTTTTTTTTTTTTTTTTATAATGTCATAAATGTGATTCTTCAGCTTTTTAGTGCCGATCTCTACAGCCAAAGCGCTACTGTTCGACTAACGTCAAACTAAGGGCCGAAAGTAATCTATATTTATGGAAATAACGAACAGTCATAGTTACAAGATAATTACCTGAAAAATGTGTCTGCAAAACATCTCCTCAATAACTCCAAAAATAAGGCTGAAAGTACCAAAAGATGGAAAGTCGCAAATCGATTCTAGTACCGAAATGTGACAATTCATTTTTTGGTACTCCCAGCATTATTTTTAAAGTTATTGACGAGATACAAGATTTTTTTGCAGAGACATATTCTTCAGATGACCAGTAACTGACACTAAGTTTTCTCAGATAAAAATAACTTTCTGCCTGTAATTTGAAATAAATCGAACGGTAGCGCTCTGGTGGTAGAAATCGGCACTAAACGCTGAAGATTCATCTAAAGGCGGGAACGGGAACGTCCTTTAACCCTTTCAGACCTGAAAATCCCTTTTTTTTAGGAACGGATTTTTGACCATTATTGTTGATCTCAGCGCTGTTTCCTCATCTAAATAGACGGTTTTAGTGTGAAGTCAACGGTTAGCCAACAACCACAACAATGCACTCATCGGTCGCAATCGGTTGTGATAAAACTCGCGTAGCGTTCCAAACTATCTCACTCACTCTCCCGTGACCCCCATGTATATCCATCTCTTTCTAGTATCGAAATTCGTATACAGGGCCTTGTTTTACGACATATTATTATCAAAATCGCATTAAAGTTCCTCGAGAATTTCATTTCTGCCATGAAATTTCACAAAATAAGTCTCTATATACGATTTTTGAAATTAGAGTGAGATGGCAGTACATAGGCGTCACGTGAGAGCGAGAGAGACAGACCGGCTTTGTTTGGAACGCTCATCACCGGTAGTCGCCATTACTAAAACCCTCTATTGATGCGCATATTATATTTTTTTGTTTTCCATGAGACTACATGTTATTCAAATGTCCATTGGAATGGACTCCAGGTATGAAAGGGTTAAACTGGAAAATACAGTGAAAGAGTTGACCATTTTCTTCACCAAGCTCAGCGACCTCCAGTGACATTCTCATTTGCTATAGATGCACCATGCATGCCGCCGCGCTCTGACACCGAAGCTATTCTGCATTTGACCGTCATTTGCGGAATCCATATACAGTCAAATTTTAATAAAAACTTGAACACTGCGTTCAAAATCAATTCTTATGGAATATTTTAAGACTGCACTTCAAGCTTCCTCCAACCAATATTTCGAGTCAAAATTACGGGCAAGAAATCGCGAATTTCAAGATTTAGATTGAATTCATAAAAAAAATTGTGAAGCCGGCCGGGCTTTTACCACGAAACCCCGAAGATTTGAACAAATATTCTGATTCGAAAATTTGAGACGTCAAATCAACGTGTTTGGTGCTGCTTATTACCGCAAATACCGTTTATCTTAGTTTGTGGTTTTCCAAGGTTATTTATTATAGTTTATCGCTTTTTTGCTTGACGTTTGTCACCTTGGAATGGCTCATAATATATTCCTCCTAAAAGAGCAAATTGAAATGAAATTGACGGCATCCAAAAACAGAAATACTAATGCAACTTTTTTGCGATAACGATTACATACTCGGTCTTTGAACTCATGTATTTAAAAATAAAATTAAGGTCAGAAACCAGAGCAATGGATGAAATAAACACTTTTTGTCAACACATTTCTCGGTTAAGCTCTGTCCACAATTTTTACTTACCTACACGCACAGAAAAAAATATTATTGTTAAAATTTCAAGAAATACGAGGTCATAAACCGGGAATCTCCACTTTACATTGCAAAAATTGCATTTCCTGAAATGATCGTTTTGCAAAATATCGTTGCTGGTTTACCAATAACTTTTGCTTCATAGCAATGAGCTTTATTACATTAAACATTTTCCGGGATAAATTAGCATATCATATTTTTCTAGTGCTGCAATTTCAACTTTTTTCCTGGTTTTTAGCAATCACAATGCAATTTTAGATAAACGAATGTTTGTGTACGTTCAATTTAAGTTTACGTAAATGGGGCTCTTGCAAACTTTCGGGATTGGTGAGTTGAATCTTGCATAAAAAACTGTAAAAATGACGTTGGGTACAATGAAAAATCACGAAATTCACTATCAGAATCGAGCTTAATGGCGCATAGACACAGGTATCACGCGGGAGATTCCTATCTAAATTGAGATATATCTCTGTGTTTCCGTAGAGAAAGTGACATGATAGACAGGAATCTTCCATGATACCTGCGTTGAGCCGCCATTACAAACTTACCGTTAAAGCAGTTAAGTTGAGTTTATTACTGAATTTTAGACTTTCGCGGTGTGATTTTTATGATTTTCGTTGGTCTCTACATCACAATGGACTATTCATTTGCTCACAGCAAAAGTTTGCAAGAGCTCTATTGAAACTTATGGCTGGTTTTATTAATTTATTTTGTGACATCTAGAAACTCTGCAGCTTGATTTGAATACACTCATACGTTGCTTGTCCCGACATTCAGTTCTGAAAGGACGCCACACATATTGCGCGGCGAGAGTGATTAAA